>CAUYRT010082627.1:0-47126 GCA_963574885.1 Lepilemur ruficaudatus | reverse complement strand
AGCAGTAGAGATTCTTAATTAATATTGGCTAAATACTTATCTTAAAGAGAAAACAATATATTAAGAATGAAAATGTTCCTTATGTAGTTTTCATTATCCAGAAAATAATTGTATCCAATTTTTCAACATAAATAACATTCTTCACCATGTATACTCAATTTGACTTTTGATTCCCTCCTTTTCATGGTAAAAAAAAATGACAGGAATAAAATTTTAGAAAATATAAAAACTGATATCTGTTTTCTCTCATCTCTAAAAACAATGTATTATAAACAACTCTTTAAAATATCTTAGCATAAGATAAAATTATTGATATTTATAAGCAGATTAAATGTGCTCCTTTCACTATTCCTTAATTTGTTTATATTTTAAGCTATATTTCTACTACATTGACACTTTGTAACTTAGATATGATTGAACCTTGGATATTTTTTAACATTTTATATGCAAGGTCAAGCCTCACTTTTAAATTTCTTATTGAGCAACAATAGATTTCTTATTTCTTATTGTGTGTTCACACATATTTTTCAGGAGCAAGCATTTATTTGAATAAGCATCTAAGATTTTTTTTTTTTTTTTGACACAGTCTCACTGTGTTGCCCGGGCTAGAGTGCCGTGGCATCAGCCTAGCTCACAGCAACCTCAAACTCCTGGGGTTTAGTCAGCCAATTAATTTCTTTCTATTTTTAGTAGAGACGGGGTCTCGCTCTTGCTCAGGCTGGTTTCGAACTCCTGACCTTGAGCCATCCACCCACCTCAGCCTCCCAGAGTGCTAGGATTATAGGCGTGAGCCACCGCGCCTGGCCAGATTTTTATGCCTTGTGTATTATTTAACATTAGAGCAGAATTGTCCTGGTGTTATAGAATATATAAAAAGGGAAATATTTGGTATAAGTCATCAGTCATTGCTCCAAAGTTTAATACTAGTAAATGATAGAGCCAGAATGAAAATTCAATACTTGTAACTTTTGCTGTTTCAGATATTAGAAGATAGTCATCAGCACCGGCTGAAACTTTGATAGAAAACGTACAGTTTGCTCTACTTTAAAGACACAGAAAAAAAGGTTCTAGTTTCTCAGGAAATAATAAAGTCAGTATATCAGCTTTCAATACAAATAAACTGTTTAAAATAGCAGTGATTACTATGCAAATTTATATACTTGCCTTTTAATATACGTAACATATAGTAGTAAGAAAATGTAGACTATGCACCAATCAGAAGCATTCAGGAACATGAGAACATATCTCACTCAAAAGCAGTTCATGTGTATATGTGTACATGTATGTGTGGGTAAAAATGAACACACATGGAATTAATATCCACACAAATTTTAAGAATTAGTTCTCAAGTTATCCTTAAAAATACAAACTTTGTAAAACTTCATCAATATGATCTTTATTTACATGTAGAGTATATTGTCTTGAACCATATACTAACATCACTAAAACCAAGTAAGAGATACTGCAGTTACATATTGCTTTCATAGTCTGTACATTTTCCCATTCTTCAGTGCAAAACAT
Organism: Lepilemur ruficaudatus; assembly: GCA_963574885.1. Lineage (NCBI taxonomy): Eukaryota > Metazoa > Chordata > Mammalia > Primates > Lepilemuridae > Lepilemur > Lepilemur ruficaudatus. The sequence goes on along the minus strand of CAUYRT010082627.1, from coordinate 45,605 downwards.
TCCATTGACAAGCACCAAATAAACATTGCTACAATTTGAAGACAAGTAAGGGCATGCCATGAAAGCTGGTGCTCAAAAACAACGATCTATCAAGTATATCTTGAAAGAAAGAGCTTTACACTGCTTCTCCAAGCCAAATTCTTTCCTGCTAATGAGTTTTGTTTAGCAAAGGCCGTATTTTTGTTTTATGTTGATTTGGTTGGATTTGTTGTTATTGAATTGCAACATCTGTGGTGGAGTTGGCAGAAGGGATCTGTTCTTTCATGTTTGTCAAGGGCAACACCACTCGATTCTCTTAAACCAGGTCACACAACTTACCTGAATTGAAAGGTATTTGATTTTGTGACTCCTATGTTATATTAAGGTACTCAGACCTATTTGCCACAGACTTTCAAAGGCAGAATAGAAAGTAAGTAGAGAGTTGAGGATATTTCAGTTGAAGAACATCGCACACTAGTGACTAGAATTCTGATGTGTAGAGGAATTGCTAAATCAAAAAAATTAGGTTAAAGACGGATTATAGAATGATCTAAATTCAAACAAAGTCATTAGGATTAATACCCAGTGGCAGGGGAAATTTATCTTAAAGAGTTGATCTTAAAGTGCTATACAACTTGATCAAAGACTTACTTTAGAAAATGAGTTCATACTGGGACATAGGATTGCTTAAAACAGGGACAGTGGCAAAGGCAAAGATGGCATGTAGAGAGATAGTTATTAACAAAGACGCAATGAACATGAGAGATAACTCTAAGGAAATCTTAGCTGAGAAAAAAACAAATAAGAAAAAGAAAAAGGGCAATAATACAGATATAGAACTTACATTAGAAAATGATGATGTTATTAATTATAATACAGTAGACAAGATTACAGTTAGAAAGCACTATGACAAAATATAATAAATTTTGTTTTTAAGTATTGTCTCACTATTTAATATCTGAGAAATACCCAGTAGGCAGTCAGAAGTACAAAATCCACTATTTATTTATATAATACCAAAAAGTTATGTAAAAAATGATTGAATTAACCAGTCATTTTTTTTTCCTCTAGAGAGTCACAACTATTGATGTTCCAAAAGAAAAAATTGCAAAATTTCAATGAGATTTATTTACAAAAAAATAAAGAAACATAACCTGTGAAAAGTGTGAAAATTGATAAGTCAGATGAAATTACGCAAAACATGCATAGGCATTTTCTTTAATTCCTTTCCTGTTTCATTGATCACACATCTCCCACCTGGTGAATTTCAGACCATAACATAATGTGGAAAATGATATTTTTATGATCCACTGGAAAACTATATAAACCATCTAAAATTGTCACAAAAAATAGTTTTTATAATAATCTGATCAGTTGAATTTGAAGACTTCATACTCATCTTTATCACTCTGGCAGGTTAAGGGGTTGACCCAAGCTGTGGCTTAAAACTGTGGTTCTTATTTTTTTGCTCAAAAACTCCCCCTGAGCATTTTAGAAATTTTGTCCAAGAGATTATACATGCAACATTTTTGTACCTACCTTCCATATTATTTATACATTTTCGGAAGCTTATTCATGGACACTATTTTTAGAATGCTTGAGTTAAGGTATGTAGCCCTTATGCAAGCCCTATTTCCCTTACCATTGGAAACCTAATTGCTGAGTTTAACCATCTCCCTGCTCATTTTCTCAAACTCAACTCTGTGTAGCTTTAAATTTTCAAAAACTTGAAAAGGTTTGGAATCTTGAATTTTAAAGAAAACTTGATTTTTTAATTTTCTCTCACTTTTTGCCTAATAATCACATACAGAAAAAATTTGGAGTATCTTGATTTTCAAAAATGACTGTTTCAATTATTTTCTGTATCTGCTAATAGAATTATAATTTATAAACCAGTGATAAGATATCAAAATTTCTTTTGCCTTTTTCAGTATATTACTAAGTCTTTCTATTTACTCCATAATGTTTTGAGCCACGAATCTTCCATGCCAGCCGGGTGTGGTGGCTCACGCCTGTAATCCTAGCCCTCTGGGAGGTCGAGAGGCGGGCAGATCATTTGAGCTCAGGAGTTTGAGATCAGCCTGAACAAGAGTGAGACTGCGTCTCCACTAAAAAAAATAGAAAGAAATTAGCTGGACAACTAAAAATATATAGAAAAAAATAGCTGGGCATGGTGGCGCATGCCTATGGTCCCAGCTACTCAGGAGGCTGAGGCAGAAGGATCGTTTGAGCCCATGAGTTTGAGGTTGCTGTGAGCTAGGCTGACGTCAAGGCACTCTAGCCCAGGCAACAGAGTGAGACTCTGTCTCAAAAAAAAAAAAAAAAAAAAAATCGTCCATGCCTAGAGTCTATCTGAGTTCTTGGTTTATCTTCATTTAAATAATTGCCATTCACTCTTCACCTTCATACTCAATCTTCCATTAAAACTGCCTATTTTCAAATTCAAAGCAGTGCTGTTAAGATAAATAAAAATTTAATTATATATTTATCCTTTTAAAAATTTTCAATTAGTTTACAAATTTACTCTTCCATTTTAAAATTAATCTTATTTTAAATCCTAGCTGTCTTTCAGACAATATAAATCATAGAGTTTATTTTTTAAACCCACAGGAAAGAATTTATAAGCCACCAGGAGAATAGTGTATCTATAAGAGACAATGTTAATATTAAGAAACTTAATATTAAGAACTTAAGAAAGTGAACATTTAGACTGACCTACTGAAACATTTTATCATTTTCCACAATAAAGCAGGAAAATAACTATTCTGTTTCCACAATATCATTAGACATATACATGACCACATACACATAGTTAATAAGCTATTATAATGTTAAATTACTAAATTAAGTTTCAATTATTAAATAAAGATGGAATTGAACTTTCTTTTCTAAACCAGATTTTCATTAAAAATAATAACTGTTATGATACAAAAGATTGCATTATTTGTAAGAGATAATTGTTCTTTCTGTTGGTAATAAAAATTTAAATGCGTTTTGTTACTATATAATTTTACATATTTATGGGATATATGTGATATTTTGACACATTCATACAATGTACAATGATCAAATCAGGATACTTAGCACAATAGGATGACTGTAGCTGACAGTAATTTAGTATGTATTTCAAAATAGCTAGAAGAGGAGATTTGAAATGGTGTCAGCACAAAGAAATGGTAATAAAAATTCTCAGAAACTTTAATGTGGTTGATTCTCTTCTTGCTTTTTAATTTTTTTGGCTTCTTTCACTTTTAAATACCTAAATATCAAATTATAATTGTCTAGAATAAAAGTAAAAATTACAAGTAGTAAAGAAATGGCATGTCTCTGGAAACATAATTATCTTGCTGATAATTTCAAAATATATCATTATTCTTTAATACACATTTTTCTAAGTTATGTTAATTAATATTAATTAATTTAATGAAATTAAGTATAATATCTAACAATTATAATGATTCTTCTTACAAATAATAATGAATGTAAGTGATAGGGAAAATGAGGTAGAGTATATAAATGAAAATCAATGTTGAGAGAGAGGTAAGTATTAAACATACTTACTGCTATACACTAATATGTGATAAATTTGTGAAAGAGTCTGATGGCATGAATTTCTGTGAAAGAATATAAGTATTGTAATTTACTTCATAATTCACCTAATATCATCAGTGTCAAAACTGCCTCTCAAAAACAATATCCCTTACACATAAAAATTTGTCTTCCTTCTTCCATTTGTGAATTATTATTTGCAATTTTTAAAAATCCACATATGGCCCATTCTTAATAATGCTCCAATTTAATACGTTTAAATATATATTTTAATAAATAGTTTTTTATTTTGATTTTCAAATTGAACAGCTCTTAGTGTTTAATTTTTTTAAGTGTGAAAACTTAGATTACCCAAACGTATCTCACAAAACAAAAGATGGTCACAAGTGAAATTACAAAAGCCCTCTTTTGTGCTGGATATGATGCAATAAAATGCGTGTTCATTTGTGCATAAATAATATCAGTGGCTTCTATTTCTGTGGACAATATGTATCCCAATTATTTATTAAAGTGTTATTTATACTCTATAAATGGATGAGTACTTAGAACTATTTTTTGATACTCAATATAGTTTTAATTCTTAGGAAATATAAGCAATCTTTTGGAAAAATTAGAATATATTAAGTTGAACCGTGTATTTAATAATCTTGAGTTTTCCCAAATATAATTGTCAAAAGTCACAAAATGCCAGTTATGCCTCCTTTAATGCACCCATAATATATTTAATATTTATAGTCATGTTTTAACTAAAATATCATACATGCAAAATGTGGATACATTGTACTTTTTCAGGAAATAGAAAAGGTAATTTTTCCTTTATATGAAACATGTTCCTTGTAAGCTATTTAACTTTTTCAATAAAATATGCAATATTTACGTATTTTTCTTATTTGTAGTCATTCAATTCAGTAATAAGATGACATCATATTAAATTACTGAAGATGCACTATCCTCTAAAATGGCAAAAGTGATCTATCTTTTCAATAAATGAAACTATCTTCTCTGCAGTTTACAAAATAACTGTAAAACCTCTTTTCCATTATGTAAGTTAATTAAGAAAGATGTGCTTTACATTGATAGATAACAACTGTAATAAACATATCAAAAATCCTAGAGTATAGTAATTTTACTGTTTAGTCTAATAAAATTTTGTATCAGATAAGAACAGTAGTCTGATTTGTTCCTAAATCATAAAAATTAGAAGGACAACAAAGCTATCATGGATTGAAGGCATGCTGTGAGCTATTCCAATAACTTTATAAATATTAACTTGCAGGGAGTCTTATTGCTTATTTTACAGAAAATAACACTGAGATATCAAAAGGTTTAACAACTTGTCCAAAATCACACTGCAAGTAAGTGCCAGGTCAGGGGATAGAGTATAAAGAATTAGAGAATGAAAGAGTGATTGGCATTAGGTCCATTTAAGACTTTTCTTTAAAGATACCATCATCGTAATTGACATACTCATTGTATAGTAAAATAAGTTCCTGTATTTAATATTTTTCTCATATTTTAAATAAATATGTAATTGGGAGACAACAAATTTGTTTAAAAAGGGTCAGTGATATTCAAATTATATCATAAAGCTTATTTTATCTTCAAAACCTTTTGGAGAATTATAAAAAAATATTAAACTCTTGACAATAATATAATGACTTTATATTTGAGCTTTCGTTTGGAAAGTAATGCAGAAAAACGTAATTTGTCACTTCAATCAACACATTTCTTTCATTGTGATGTGTAAATGTTTCTGAATAGGCACCATTGAAAGATTTTACAAATAAAGCCATCTTGTGTTCTTGGTGACATATTTAAAGCTTTGAAAATGATCAAGGGGATTACAAAACTGACTCAAAATACACATAAAACTTTAAAAGAGTACTAAATTCGGAGGCATGATCTAACATTACAAAGCTAGTAATAAGTATAAGCTAATGGAAAACATAAAGTATCTAAAATCAAATTAGATGAATGTCTATATAAAGATTACATTGAGAAATAGAGGGGAAATATGCTAATAAAGATACTGACATTTAAAATAAAGAGGCATTTTCTTTATTATCTGTAACATTTCATCTAAATAGGTGAAGTAATGGAAATGAAATAGATTGAGACTCAAAGGCAGAATATAAGTAACTTCTGGTATAATGGGCTTACACATATCTCTTTCTATGACTTTTTAAAAGTATCAATGACATTTTTTCTTTGCCTATATATTTTCCTTTGATCCTGCTTTTCACTCTGTTATATGCTATTAACACTTGTAAAAAGCTTATCTAAGCAAGTTTTAGACAATTTCAGTTTAACTCTATCATAGCTTCAGAAATGTTAAGGAAAACACACTTCACTTATGAGCAGACAGCATTTTTGGTAAGAAACATTATTATTTTTTGCTAAACATAAAAAAGTTGCATTTTCTTCACCATGTACAGGGACAGCATTATGACAGCACATGAAACAGAACAAAAATTCACATAATTTCTTTGTACCCAAATGCAATAGCATCCCATTCTCCTCAGCGTTTCTGATTGTCTTAGACAAAGTGGGAAAAAAGAAAGACAGTGCATCACTTGGAGAGAGAATAATATCACAAATATTGTATGGACAGAGAAATAGACTGAAGCCACAGTTTGAGTAGCACAAAGAAAAATGTCACAATTCCTAATTCCACACCATCTCATTTATTGCTTAAGGATAAACTCTCATTGTTAGTGTTCAGAGGGTTCAATTTAACATGCATTTGGCTATAAATTCTGCATATAGCCTCCCTCATCTTCCTTTTAAAATGTTTAAATAAACATGAGCTTTCTAATGACTTCCCACTAAGAATAAAACCCAGATACAAGTAGGGCCAATAATGTCATATAAAATCTGGTCCCCATTCTATATTTGATTCTCTTCTTATGAAACTTTCCCCTTTATCTACTAGTTCATAAGTTCTTTCCCAATACTTTCCCCCTGCCTGAGACTGCTTTCTTATTTCTTTATGTGTTTGGCTTTGGCTTAAGCATTTTGGGTCTCAGAATAACAGTCAACTTCTCAAGATCCATTCTATAACCACCAAGTTCTAATTAGGTTCATCTGGAAGTGCATTCTGTCTCTCGATCCAGAAGTATGTATTTTTATGTGTTTACGCCTCTGTGTTTTCTCCAACTGTTGCAGACCTTTGTGACGAACGTAGCTGAGTAGATGAGTTTTCTTAGGTCACAATCAATGTTAGCTAGAACAGCATTTATTATATTAATAAAAAAATAAAATTTACTGGTGATACTATAAAGTTATAAATTTCACATAACAATCCTATTTCTGGCTTTACTTAAAAGCCAGAAAATCTCACATCGCTGGGCTATCACTTCTCATGGAATGATTTGACAGATTTATAGATGCGTAAATATGTAGACATGAGAGACAGAGAGAAACAGAGAGAGAGAAATTGAGAGAGAGAGAGGTAACTGTACCTATAAGGGAGCAGGTACTTTCTAATCCAAAATAGACCTCTATCCTTTCTTATATCTCTAAAATTGTTATCTTCCCGCATCTGTGATGCCTTGACCTGGATAACGACTTGTGTTTCTCACCTTTGACTTACCCATTTATTGTTCGTGTCACTATAATCTCCTTGGAACTAAGGAACGTTGTCTGCTTTTTTCACCAATCTAATATTTTTTATTCAGTGGCTTGCATACACTGGCTTGTATACACTGCTTAAATATGTGTTCGGTGAATAAATGAATGATAGAAGGAATATTCTGCCAGAATGTAAGAATACGTTACAGTAAATTCTAGGTTAGTAAAACTGGAATAAACACTCATGATTAAAGTGTGCTATGCAGATAAAAACTAATCAAACTTACCTTTTTGAAGCTATTTAGAGTGATTGCTGATTCCTTCCCTGGCTGTACTTGTCCTCTTCCCTAGTCTATAAACTGTTTTTTTTTTTTTTTTTTTTTAGCAAACATAACATTGTCTATTCATTCCTTTAATTTGCAATCTGTTTAGTTATTTATTTTGAAACAAATGGAATTTCCTTTATTCTGCTCCCATCTTTACTCCCAGCGGTATTTCCCTTCCTATATCTTCAGGTTAAGAATTACAAAACAAATGGAAAAGAAGGGAAAAGACCCACATTTTTAGGAAGGGTAGCATACATACATAAGATATTTATTTTTTCATACGCTCTAGCTCATCAGATTGTTAGATAACTAGCTTTCTTGTAAAGAAAAAAAAAGTAGATTGAACTCAGCATTAAGCAAAGCTTATAAAACGTGCATAATTAGTGAGAAATTATACACCTAAATTACTTACATTGCAGTATTGAACATGAAGTCTCCCTCACCAGAATGCGGTTCCAAAATCAACCCACATGTGCTGCCTCTTGATAAAACCAGCTAGGGCTGGAGATATTTCTCTTCATTCAAGGATGATAAAATAGAAAAATAAAATATACTTCATCCATGCAACGGATATTTATTTAGCATCTACTATGTACAAGACACTGCCTTATGTTTTTAGAAAGCAAAAGTGAATAAGAAATACGTGTTCTCTGCTCTCATGACTCTTAAACAGAAATAGGTATTTTCTGAAAAATTATGCCCATAACAAGAGATATGAAAAGTCATCTTTAAAGCAAGCCTCATTTCAGAAAAAGGATGAATGTGGATATGAGTATAAAAATGATTGAAGTAGATGATCCAGAAAAATTGTTACGATATATGTTACATTTTTGATATGGCACTATCAGACACAGATCTCTTTGATAATAATAGGAAAAACAAATAAGGAAATGTAAAGGCAACACAGTATGGTGAAGACAAAGAAAAAAAAGCAAAATCATAATAAAAAACACCACCACTACTAATATAACTTATTGAATGTCATTTTAAATACAGTAATGGTATTGGAACTATAGAAATAGAAAACTGTAGAATAGTATCCATTTGGAAAATAAAATAGAATTGAACAGACTGGAATTGTGGAGACCAGTTAAGTTGGCATTTGTAACCCCTGGGCAAGCAGAGATGAAAGCATAGATGATAGTGATGAGGCATCAGAGGAGGCAAAACAGGTGGATGACTTTGAGTTACAGTGAATCTAAGGATTCTTGTTTGAGAATGAGGTGACTGGCAATGACATTAACTGAGACAGATCAGTCAAGGGAGTATGGCAGGTAAAGAATTATGGGCATTTTTTCATGAATTCACATGTTTGAGGCATATTGGGGTCAATATTTTAGCTAAATATTTGGAAATATGGTTCTATAGCTCAGGAGAGAAGAATAAACAATAAAATTTTAGTTATTCTTCATAAAATAAGATTGGATAGATGGAGGAAGCAGATGCTGAGAAAGCATAAAAATGAGAATTTCTGTCTCTACAACGTTTTTTCCCATAACAGACTACAGTTCTAATTTCTTGCAGAACTTAAATGAGTCATTATTACCCTGACTTTAGGTAGCTCCACAGCCTTATTCTTCATCAGCCACTGACTCTCTGTTTTTAATTTTTAATAAGAAATATCCCATATTTCTACACATGACCTCTGTTTCATGGCTTCTTGTCTGTCCTTATGCTTTCCTTTTAGTCTGGAATGAGTTATCTATACTGTATTCCCGTGAACTATGATTGAACCTTTTAAGTTTAACTCAGATATGCTTCCACCAGAAATAATTTCCTGAGTTCTTGGGTTGGACAAAGGCTGGCTCATTAGTGTTCCAGCAGCACCTGCAATTAGTTTTCTCTCAGCACCTACCATGAAATATTTATAATATACATAAGAAAACGATGTCTTATTCATTGTTTTACCATCAGTGCTTAGTACAGTGCCTGGTACATATGAGGTGCTCCAATGCTTCTCAAACTTCATTTCAGAGTATGTGAGAAGGAAAGCATGACAATGATAGTGTTTAATATATAGATACATTTGACTTGATTGTCAAGCAATTCATTTTCATTACAGAGAATATGAGATACACAGACAGGTACAAAGAAGAAAGTGCAAATCACCTGTCAATCCTCCCCCCAGAGATCACTGTTAATGATTCTGTGCATGCAGGCGTTTAGTTCTCTACACATTCATATATATATAGATGTTGCTAAACTAAGACAATACTATATCTTTTGGTTTTAAAAATTCTTCTTTCATGTTGCAGTATCAACAATGTCATAAATCTTTCTTCTACAAAATAAATTCTACTAATTATATTGCATTCCACTGTAATATTATTCCATATTTTATTTAACCAGTTACTTGTTTCTGGACATTAAATTTGTTTAATTTTTATTGTTATGAAGAATTCTTGGTAAACAACCTCAGAATTAAATTTTGTTATATAACTGTGATAATAATAATAAATTAAAACAGAAGCAATTTGTCCAATTAGAACAAAATGTCTAAGGGTTAATACAGCTTGAAAATTACTCATCCAAAGAGAGGTACCAATTTGGACTCTTTGCAGCACAGCATGAAAGTATGAGTGTATGTAAGCATTCATGTCCTGTATAAATATGGACATTATGGATTTTGTTTTATTTTTTTAATCTGATAGGCAAAATGTGAAATGTAATACCATCAGTTTAATAATTTTGATTACTAGAGCAATCTAATATTATTAGGTGTTCTATGAGAGAAATTTGTTCACCTTTTATCATTTTCTACTAGTGTTTATAAAATTAAAGGATGACTATAAAAAATTAACATATTAACTCACGATTTGAGAGGTACTGAATTTCTCTAAGATTATTATTTCTCTTAGAAATGTGTCTTTTGATGTTTCAAAATGTAAGCCTCTGAGAAGCCCTGCAGTGGAAAATCTCATTTAATTTGATTTAAATCTGTTTCCTCTAAGTTTACATCGCTGTTGGGCTCTTAATTTTTTTATGTGAATATAGATAGTATTTGATGGGATTAGAATGGTTCAAGAAATACCTTGTGAAGCAATGCTTTTACATATAGAAATTTTATATGTAAAAATTTAAAATTTTAACAATACCCCTAAAAATCATTGTCAAAGAAACAGAGGGAATTGGAAGAGAATAGTCTCTGGATACTGAATAAGTAAAGCAGATAATTTTCAATAAAATGTGTGGTCAGAAGGATTATGTATTAAGGAGTGGTAAAATAGAAAGAAAGTGGAATGAGGTCACTGGATTGGGAATAAGAGAGCTCTTGTTTTATATTAATTAACAATAAATTATAAATCATTATGAAGGTCTTTTCCTTGTTAAGAATGCCTACTAATAAAATGAGTGTAGTACATATATTAATGCATGTAAATTTTCTTTTGTTTTCATTCAAAAATAACTACGCATAAAAACTATATGCTTAAAAAGCTTCCCTGAGGATATCTTGGTGACACTGAAAAATACTTCACAGTGTGAATAACATACTTCTCCTGGAAAGGACGTTTTTCTATCCGCCACTACTGACAGACTATTTTTTTTAATTCTTTGGGGGTCATTCCTTAGAGTAATATCTAGCTATATATGTAGAATCAAACTTAACTAAAGTTTCTATATGTTTGAATAAATCCTGGGCTTCTAATGTTGTATCCTTTAAGTGAAAATTCACCTGAATAGCAGAAACATAATCAAGAATTTTTCTGAAGTATTTTGCACTTTTGAAGGTTGTTGTGGTTGATTTCTTACTTGAGATAGCCATTGATCTAATTATGTAAATATAAAAAGCTTAAGATGCAAATATGGAAAAATTACATTTTAAAACATATTTCTCTAGGTACTTATATTGAATAATAATCAGAGGTTACAGCACCACAGGAAAAGTTTATTGGTTTCTTTGAAATATAGACACGGGGGCTTGGGTACAAGGAGTGATAGGAAACATAAAGCCTTGCATGCTGGTAGGGTGAGTGGTTACAATGCAGCAGTCAGTTTTTAATATTTTAAGATCTTTTTAATCATGGTTGCTAATATACCCACATATAATATTTTGGTGTACTTTAAAAACAAAAGATATCTAGAAGTTTTTATATGATCTTAAGTCAGTGGAAATAATACCAATGTTGTTATGTTTTGTCATCTAGTTGATTCTCTGAGAACAACATTTGCTTGCATAGTGAAGTAGGTTAGGTGTTATACTATATCATAATATGTAAATAACCAAACCAGTAGATATCTGAATGGTGTGTGTGGGGGTATGTGTGTGTGCATGTGTATGAGAAAGAGAGAAAAATACAAGTAGACAAAAATGTTATTGAAAAGGAGGAACTTGATATGCCCATTTATTGTGTGGAATATATTAAAATAATTATATTTCTCATAATTGCATTTACAAGGTGAAGTTTTAACTTGTCAATAAATGTAAAGCAAAACCAAGCATTAAAAGTTAAATATAGTTTTGCAATCTTATTCTGTAATCCGAGAGATAATGAAAAGCTAATGCAATAATATACTAACATTCGTTCCATGCCTCTCTGATATGTCTAGACTAGGTCCCATTTCAATTTGTATAATATTTCCTATGTGCCCATTTCAATGTATACAATATATCCTACATGCTGTTAGACAGCAAGAAGCTCTAGAATACATGGTTATACCTTTTATTTAATTTCAATTTTGTCAAATCAAAAAATATAGTTAAAAAGTCAAATGGTTGGAAAGCCTATGAAAGAAAGACTGCCTCTGAGTTCCACCCCTTTCCATTCCTGCTTCCCACTTTCTAAGGCAGACTCTTTCCATTATTTTAGTTTTTTCCTCCTTGTATGTATTTCCATAGTTCTAAGTTGTATAGATATTTTTCATTTTTTTAGCTTAGTATATTATGTCCTGACATCTATGCTAAGCCATATCCAAGTACACAATTTTTGAATTCTTGCTCTCATTTCTTTATTCAGCTTGAAATAAATTATTATCATGATCAAGTTTCTTATAATAAGTTCCAATTTCTCTTCCCATTTTCTTCCCAGCTTCTATTTAATTATTCACAAATTATTATTCATCATTCTAGAATTTATTATTAATCATCACAATTATGTGATGGTATTTATTTTGAGGCTGTTTACCCAGCATATTAAGTAATAACAAAAATTAAATCTAATGTCCAAAAACAAGTAACTGGTAAAATAAATGATGGCATAATATTATATTAGAATATAGTATCCTTTTATAGAAAAATATTTATAAGGTATAATAATGAGAAAGAAATATTTTGAGTGAAATCTATAGAAGTAATTTAACAGTATTATCTGTTCCTATACTAATTAAGAAAAAGAAAATATGTTTATTCTGATTTCTCCAAATCACACCCAAATGTTTAACACATACTTCGTTGAACCACACACCTTTGTGAGACTAGAAAGCCAAAGAAGTAGTTTAAGATTCAATTTAGCTACACGTTTTTAGCTTTTTCACCAGTCTTCACTTGGTATTGACAGATATCCAATCACCCTACCCTTAGTTCTGGTAGCTTTTAGATATAATCTTATGATGCTAATAAATCAGTTTTCTCAGATGCAATGTGAGAAGAGTCATTTTCTCTTGGTTTTGCTGTGGCCCTGGGCAATGGCTGCAGCAATTATTTTGTCTGAGTCCTGTGAAGCCACCATAATCTCAATGCAAGTGCCCACAAGTGCCAAGCAAAGGTGTTATCTTCTAATGCTCCTAAAATCACTGCCATGTCTCCTGTTGTTTCTTCTGTGTACTTTTCCACAGAGTCCTTTGACAGCAATGGTTTATGTCATTTTCCATATGCATCACGGTTTTCACATTGCTACTATTCATTTGCTATTTTACACAGAACAACATTGTGCTGGGATTTTCATCACAACAAATACACTTGTCACTTTAGGCTTACACAGAAAGGCTGCCTCTCTCGCTTCTCTATGTTTGTTCAGATCAATAAGTAGTAAGGCAATACTTCACTTTCCTCACAATTTATCATGGAAACTTCAGTAAACTTCACTCTTCTACTCTTTATTAGCTGCTCTTTTTTTTTCCCCAAAAAAACACTGCTGGTAAGTCCTTAGTAGCTAAGTTATCATACTCTTCTCATATTTGCCTTTCTATTCATACTCTTTTATTTTATTATTTATTTATTTATTTATTTATTTAAGAGAGCGTCTCATTCTGTTGCCCAGGCTAGAGTGCATTGTGTGTGCATTAGCTTAGCTCACAGCAACCTCAAACTCCTGGGCTCAGGCGATCCTCCTGCCTCAGCCTCCCAGGTAGCTGGGACTACAGGCATGCGCCACCATGCCCGGCTAATTTTTTCTATATATTTTTAGTTGGACAATTAATTTTTTTCTATTTTAGTAGAGACAGGGGTCTCGGTCTTGCTCAGGCTGGTCTTGAACTCCTGACCTTGAGTGATCCGCCCGCCTTGGCCTCCCAGAGTGCTAGGATTACAGGCCTGAGCTACCGCGCCTGGCACTATTCATACTCTTAATTCATTTTATTTGCAAAAGCCCGCAGGCTTTACTTTCTTTTTTCAAGATGAGTATACTTTCAGGAGGCTTCTTAGTCCTTCAAGACAACTGACCATCAGGCATGCCTCATGAACCCCAGTGGTGGACAGAGCTTTGGTTCAAACTAGGATGAATGTATCCAACTTGCTCTGTGCTTTCTCACTCACACAATGCTACATACCTACCAATTTTATGTTACAGGTTTGACCCATGGTTCAATCTAAGCATGCAGAGGTCTTTGAGCACTTGAAAAAGTAGTCTAATCTACATAAATAGTGTGGGAGTGGAAGGATTGTGAAGAAGAGGAAAGCCTCATATAGGAATCAGTGCTTGGATTGAATCTGGAATCAGGAAGCATTTTCTATCTAAAGAGAGGAGAAGATTTCCAAGCCTAGGGAACAAGTACTAAAACAATGAAGCAAAAGAGAGCATTGCCTGAATTGTGGTTCAACAGGCTATTAAGTAGTATGAGGGACCTCCTGGCAGAATTGGGAGGGGAGATTGGAAAAATATGCTGTCAAATCACAGAAGCTCTTGCAGCTGTGTTTGCATTTATCCAGATGGCAACTGAGCAGTGGCATGGTCTGGTCAAACTTGTGCTTTGGTTTATCAGGATGTCAGTAAAGTGGAGGACAGGACCAAGATGGAGAAAGACTAAGAATATATTAATATTTAGTGTGTTAAGTTAACAAAAGGAATAATTTGAAGCTCTAGCAACAGTGAGGAATTAGATCATTTATATTTAGAGGAATTGGCCACCCTCTCAGTTTTTGTTCTGAAAATATTTTTATTTAACATTTATTCTGGAACAATATTTAACCAGACATTAAATTGGCATTGACACTTAATTTTTCTCCCAAACTTACCACTCATTGTCTTCTAAGCTTTTGTTGCTGAATAGAATCTTGCTTTGATACAATTTACGTTCATTTTTGGTTAATCTGTCTTCTGTCTCTAGTTGTTTTTAAGATCATCATTCCATCACATTAGTTTTCTTCAGTTTTAGTACAATGTATCTAGTTGTACATATTTTTATTGGTTGGTTTATTTGATCCAGCTCAGAATTTCAATCTAAGGATCTGTTTCTTCCTTTCATTCTAGAAAACCCTAGGAATTATCTACTCAAAATTGCTTTGGATAGTTTCTTCTATTCTCTTTTCTAAGAATTTGCTTTAAATGTGCCTCTGCTCTTCTCATCCTTTCTTTCACAACCTTTTCCTTCTCTTTCACATGTTTTATTTCTTTACCTCTTCATGCTGCATTCTGGAATTTTCTTAGAACTATCTAAAATACTGATTTTACCCTCTTGACTTTCCAAATTGCCTTCTGTACTTGCTGTTTGTATAGCACATTGCATATGAGGTTCAAGTTTACTTTTGCCTTAACTTTTGTAGAAGCTTCCGTATATAACCGTGTCTGTATTAATCTAGTGTTTGTGTAGTTAAGTATTGAAAACAGAAATAATTTTCTAAATTAGTAATTATTTTAAATGCTTCTAATATTTACATATTTGCTAGAATTGACTACATAATTTGTATGCTATTGCCATTTCTGAAAAATAAAATGGTGGGAGCACACTTGTCTTTTTCAATGAAGAAAATAAGATAATGAGGTTAGAAGAAAAAATGCTTTTAATATCTTAACGTCCTAGGAAGCCAGAAGAATGCAGAAAAACAATTACGTTTCCATGTTTCTTGAAATATACTTCTCAACACTCGATTCCTCTTCTGTCCACAATGGCATAACTTCCTATTCATTAAATCCATTTGGAAATAAAATGGTACAACTTCTATGAGTGAGATACATGCAACTTCTTGAAGGAATTACAGTGGTATGTTATTGATTTACATTCAGTTTCTCCCACTTTGTTAGGCCATCTGCAGTGGTAATCCTCATGGAAACATATATTCCACTGACTTATCACAATGCATGTGGAAGAAGTAGATTTGCAATCACACTGAGAATTGAGTAGCAATTCTCATCAACACCACATTCAGTGATATAAGAAAATAATTTTATTCTCTATATTCCTCAGTAAATTATTTTAGAAAAAGGGCAGGGAAGTAATTATTTCAACAAATTTTAACAATATCTAATTTTTGCTAATTTCGATTTAGTGAGAGTTGGTTTGCCTCATGTTTTGAAGTTTATGTCTGTTTAAGTTACTCTTTTATTTACAGAGCTAATTTATAGTGTAAATGAGTTTGCAATGGAAAAAATTATTACTTAAAATGAAACAAAATTAAAATAACCTTTTAACAACCCTCTCAAGTTTTAGACATACTCACATATAATTGGAAAGATAATAAAGATATATTATTAACACTTCATTAACTTTAATTCACACTGGATCTCTGCATAGCCAAACTTCAAAAAAATAGTAGTTTCCTATTTTTAGACAAGTTTATTAATTAAGATTAGGCTCAGATGCTTATAAGAGAAACCCCAAATAATTGGCTTAAACAAGAGCGAGCTTTATTTAGTCCTCCCATTAAAAATGTGTGAAGGTTGGACAGTCTATGACTTACAAGGCAGCTCCAAAACCATTATGCACATAAGCTCTTTCAACCCTCTGCCCTGTCACCTGAAGCACAGCCCTTTTCCCTGTGGTCCAAGACGGCTGCTACACCTCCAGTATCACATCCAATTCCAAAAAGTGGAGTGTTGAGAAGAGTATGTCCTCTCTTTACTTACAGACACCTGTTAGAATCCCCACATTGCCTATCCACTCATATGTAAAGTCATCCAGATTTTAGAGACACTGGGAAAGAATAGAAAATGTTGGGGGAGGCAATTTTTACTTTTTGTGGTGGCAATGTAATAGAACTATGTATTTAACAGCTTGAAGACCATGTAAACTGCTATGTTGAATACAAAAATAAAAGCTTATTATGATTGTAGACTACTCTCATATTGAGGGTTCATTTGCTTTTTAAGTAAAGAAAATTGTTAATATTGAATCTCGGTTGTCATAACATATTTTTCTTAAGTTTCTTTGCTGAAGATTCAGAAAAAATATATTGCTATTTTAAATTCCAACTCTATCTGTTAATACCATAGTTTAATATGTATCTCCATGGAAGGCAGGAGGACAATGGAAAGGATACTATTCTGCTATAGCCTTTGGAGTGGGCCCTGGTGGGAGCTCTCTTTCTGTAATCTTTCACCTCTCAGTGCCTGTCATCTTCCTCCCCCTCCCCAGTTCTAAGAATCCGTTTCTTCCAGAGGTTAACGCCATGCTTCTTCACATGCTGAAGGGCTTGGCCCTCTCTCTGTCTCTAGCTCTGGCACCTTCAGCCCTAACCCATTGTTAGTGGAGAAGTTACTGGGCTCAGAAGTCATTGAAAACAAGAAATGCAGGATAGGTAACCAATCCAATGAGAAGTAGGGAGATGATGGAATCTGGAATCTGTATCTGTTTTCTTTATGATTTACTGAAAAAAAACACTGATTTTTCTTCAAAGTCTACCCGGTGTCATCATGTTGGAAGAACTATGTATTTTTCTTATTCAAAGTACTTTGACCCAACTCCAAAATGACCAGTATAGCTGACCTATGTTTAGGAGAATTTGATAACTTCCTATAAAAGATCTCAGTCTTAAATAAGGCCATATTGTCTGGGCTATAGTGAAAGGATAACGTATTTGATACATTTTCAAAATTTACTAGCAGTTTGGGTACAAATATTACAGTAAGTTTTTAAACATAGTGTTATTGATGTTTTAGCTAGGAGGTCATTAAGGTATTTTTAATGAAACAGCATCACTTCAAATTTGGGAAAAATTATAAAGTTCTCAAAGTAGATTTTGAAATTGCTTTCTATAAAGTGTGTGGGATAGTCTCCCAGTACTTGTATATTTTGATGTGCTATAATTGAAATTAATTTTAAAAATACTTGACATTCTAAAATTATTTAAGTCAGAAAGAGGTTCATGCTTTATTTAGTTTATTTTTCAACTACATTTGTAAGCATCCTAGATGTGGCTTTTCAAAAACTGTATTTAGAAATGCGTTTGTATCCCCTCAGGGTATTTATAAATAGAAAAAGATGAGAAAAAATGTGTAAAGCACAAAATTAATTTAGTAAGCATAACATGAAGTCTAGTAAAATACTTAGTATTGTAAGAAAGCAAAATTCGTATAACTTTAATGTTCAAAATTGCCTTTTTTGATCAAATGGTGTTAAGAAGAAAATATCTAAAGTTTGTATTAAATAAATTACAGTTGAACATCAGGTGCTATTTAAATTACATCCAAATTATATCTTTCTTTGTTCTTTTTAACTCAAAAGGATCAAAAGTGTTCTATCAGAAGATACCACAAATGGATTCTATGGATAATTTTATGATGTAATACATGATTGATTCGATCTCAAGTATGTGAATTAATAAAAAAAGAAAGCTCCAGGAATATACAGATAGATGTATTATATAAATATATGTGTATATATTAATATATCAAAAGTTTTGTATCCGACAAATATAATTTGTTCTTTATTCATTTAAAAACTAAATATATTTCATTTTTACATAAAGAATTCAGAAAGGAACAAAATAGATAAGCCTGGAAAAGAAGTATTATAGCATCTTTCAAGGTATAAGTTGTTGTTTTATTTGTTGTTTTGACGGAATATCCATTTCTCTTTTTTCAGGAACAGTATCTTAATATTTCTCTATAAAACAACCTTTTGCTATGAGGAGTCTTGCTGACTCAGCTCACAGAGGTGAGTTTGTAATCTAAAGCTAGCTTATCATGGCATAGCTACAGTGAATAGCTGATCCATGGATGTGTAGCTCAATTCTTTATAGATTGTTAATTTATATTCAAAATTAGAGAACAAAAAGTCTATATTAGGGAAACCCAGGTAACAAATGCCAGCTGTAATGAATAAGGAGGGCTTCCACAAGATTAAATGGTGATGCGTATGTATGGAAGACACATGTGGGCTCACATAACTTTAGAGTTTGAACAAAAAAATGTAAGATGTATCTAACTGAGTCATATAAAAATACAGTATAACACTTTCCTCTTTACCTCTCTGCTCATGTTACTTGAATTTGAAGCAATTTACACAAATATGTAAAATAGACGACCTGCTTGTATAGTCTGTAAGTTTTTTGAGTACCTGCATAGAAAGTTTTGTTCAAGTATGTTTGTTACAATGGTATAATTGAACCATGCAGCAACGGCAATTTGGTGTCTCAACTGAAGCTTTGACTCGATGACTCAAGATTCATTTTAGAAAATTGAACAAAGCTGACTTTGACTTTACTGTGACAATTAAATATTTGTGGAATGATAAAAGTTCCCTTTTTAATTATAAGATGTATACTTATTAGCATAAAGCAAAAAGCTTCACTGTGAAGCCTTTTTGAAAGACCCATACTGATCTCATCCCAGACTGAAAAAAAGTAGACATTGGTCAACCTGCTCTAAGAATAGAAAACAAACATCATTTCTCTGGATTACATTTTTCAACTGAGTTGATTTTATTAAACCTTTCATTAGCCTCATCAGGACATGTTGTAATCAAACCCACAGTCACAGAGATGAAGGGAGAATGTCAGCTTTAAGTGGGACATATTTGCTAGAAGTAATTTTTAACAAATACCTCATAGTATTTGCAAATGTAAATATCCATGTACGTTTTCTGTAAAAGAACATCTTTGTTTCAATTACGGCCTAATTTATTTCCCTTTTAAACATATGATCAAAAGATCAATGATGCTACTTGCATAACTTGGACACTTTGGCTATTTTTACAACATGAGTTTTATGATGGGTAAGAGACTGTCCTGAGATTAAGAAATTTAAAATATAAAATATTATAGCTATAGAACTACACGTTCAAGTGTAAACTTCTTTAGATGATCAAATTATGACACAATTATGCTATTTCCTTTTCCCAAAAGTATTTGCTTTTTTATACCCTCATTTTCTTTTTGTTAACCTTTGCTCACTTATTAAAGTCAGTTTAATCGTTGTTTACACTAATATGTGAGCTTCTGAGACAAAAATGATGAACCAGATATAATGTATCATGTAATTTGAAACGTTCATGTGTATAACTTTATTTTTTATAATGCTGAGTGAACAACATGTTATATAAGGTATAAGTAGCATATTTTGTATGATAAAGAAAGATTAATCCTTTCTGGTAATATCAGGAAATATTTCATAGAGGAGAGGTGATTTCTTCTTGACATTGAAACATGTTTACCTCTCACCTATCATTAAATATATTCAGTGAGAAACATTTAACAATATCTTTGAAAGTGGTAAAAGTTTTTCTTTCTGAATAATAATTCTGTATCTAGAAGTTAATCCTAAGGGAAATTATTGTATTCACAAATGCAAGATTTTCTTATTGAATATATTATTTAAAAATTTAAAAGACACTATCCATCAGTAGATATCAGTAATGTAACAAACATTATAGCCAAATGATGGCACGTTATTCATCCATAAAAGAAGCTAGGGAAATCCGTCTGCACTAGTATAAAATAGCATCCAACATGTGGCAATACGAGAAAAAAAGCAGATTTCCAAGGAATACGATGGTTATATGATAAGCATATACATAAGCACAACTGGAGGAATTTATATCAACTCAATTGCATTTTTATGTCATAGTTTGGTGGAATATTACTTTGTACAATACATATTTCAGTAATCTTAGAATTTTTAAAAGTACATGCAGTGCATTAGGGATTAGAAAACTATAATCACAGATTTTCCCAAATACCTCAAAATGTTTTCCAGCAACCTCTTTTTCCTCTCTTCCTTCACAGTAAAATACATTTAAAGAATACTGTTTACCCTTGTTTGGTTCTTCACCTCCCATTCTCTCCCTTCTTGCTTTACCTCGCCATGAAGTTTCAAGGAAAGTAAAAAAAAACAGAAAGAAAATACAAGAGGAGAGGAGAGAAAAGAAAGAAAAAGTATCTCATGTTTGCAGTGTAGATTAATATGGACTCCTTTTTTTATTTCAGGCTTTATCTGCAAATACTCTTCTCCCTCTATCATTTTCTTTTTACCTTTCCTGCCTTCCTCACTGACTGCTTGTCTGATTTTTGCCTGGCTTTTCAGCAACAGCAAATACATTTGTTGCTTACACAACATCCACCCCATTCTGTGTACCTGTTAACTGAACTTACATTTTGTGGAGCTATTCGCCCTCCCCTTCATTACTCAAAAGATCCCTAACACAGAGGTGGATCCTGAGTGGGCTGAGCCAATCACAGTGGCTCCATTTCTGTTCAGTGGGACCTCCGAACAGATTGACTGGGATAATTCTAGGGAAAATTAACTCATTAAGAAAAAGAGGTCATGAATATGAACGCTTTTCTGTCTCTGATTTTACCTTATTTGAATATGATACCTGTCAGTGATGCAATATTTTGCAACCATAGTAGAGCCACCCTGAGGGCAGAGCCAAAAATAAGGATAATGAAGCACAGATGGGGGTGGCGGGAAAAACTGTGCCCTTGATAACAGTATTGAGCCTTTAAATTAAGCAATCTAGAAAACTGCCGTTATTATCAAGTTCTTATTAGTTGAGGCAATCCATTTTCTTGTTGCTTATGCCCATTTAATTTGAGAATAGCTTGTACACCACGAGAGCTCATTCACCACCTGTCAGCCTCAGGCCATAAACTGTCCGGGGCAGACAGGCACACAAAGCCATGGCCTCAGCCACTGCCTTCGGCATTGTGGCTTGTAGGTCTCTAGCTCAGACTTCTCCACTAAATTCATATTGATAGAGCACATCCCCTACTAAAACTTCACAGCGGTACTTCATGGGTATTTTATAGTCAACTTGTTCTAAGTGAATTAAATCTTCTCTCTAACCTCCGACTTGTCAGAAATTTCTCTGTAACCATTTATCTTTTCAGCCAGAAAATAATGTCGGCTATATTTTACTAATATACCTTATCTCTTCAGAGACATTATCACATAGTACATAAAAACATGGATTCTAGAACTGAACTTCCTAGTTTAAACTTGTCTTAGTTATTTATTAGCAGTGTACTAGCCATGACATTGATTGAATCACTTCATCTCTATGGGCCTCATTTTCCTCGTCTGTAAAATAGATATGACAATAATAATATATATCATATAGGTTTGTTGTGCAAATTACAAGGTTAGCAAATGCCAACTACTTGTTGAATATCATCCATTATTATGTATTTGCTTCTTAACGAATTTCCTCTTCACTTTGTGCCAGTTACACTTGTATTAGTACAAGCCCTCACCATTTCTTTTTTTTTTCTTTATTGAAGTATACTTTACATATCATGCCTTTACTCCATTTTAAGTGTACAATTAAATGATTTTCAGTGAATTTACCTAGGTGTACAGTTAATCACATGAATCAGTTTTAGAGGAATTCCTTTCCCCTATTGAGACCCCTAATTCCGCTCCCCAACTACTTTTCAAGCATGTCCCACCCCTCCAGAACTATACTTTCTCTATCTTTTATTTTAACCACATGTAATCCATGCTCATATTCTGAGAGGTCTCATTCAAATCTTGCTTCCGTCAGTGACCTTTTCTAATAAACTCTATTCACATAACTCTGCCATGGAATTTTTCCATGACTCCCATTGCCAGTGGCATAAAATCTAAACTCTATAGTTCAGCATGCAAGGTCCTGCCGCTCCTCTGCAGGCATCGTCCCTGCTTGTGCTTTCCCAGAAGTGCTGGATCCTTCAAACAAGAAGATATTGGTATGCACCATAAGCGGTGACAACAAAGCACTTCTGTCTCTTCCTGTGGTTATGCCTCATGTGTCCTTCAGGCTCATCTACAATGCCCACTCCCACCAGGCATTTTTCTTTAGCCTTCCAGAGTTCACTGGATACCCATGCCCTGTGTATACCTGAATCTCCAGCACATCATTTCCCCTATATTGCAAATGATGGTTTGTGTGTCTTGACTATTTTTGTTTTCTTCTTGTTTTTCTTAAGATATATGCTATGTGGAATCAGAGATTATGTCTTTTATTTCTGTATCTATGAGACCTAACACAGTGACTGGACTATGAAGACTGTTCAGTAAATGTGTTTGTTATGAGCAGAATTGTGTCCCTACAAAATTCATATGTTTTCATAGAGTTACCTAAAAATGTAACTGTATTTGGATATTCAGTCTTTCAAGAGGTAATGAAGGTTAAATAAGGTCTTCTGTGTGAGTTCTAATCCAGTCTTAACTTGTGTTCTTATCAGAAAAGGAAATTTGTACAGAGACACCTGTGGTGTACACAGACACACACACACACACACACACACACACACACACACACACACACACACACGGAGAAAAGACCATGTGAGGGCAAGGAGAAGGCAGCCATCTGCAAACCAAGCAAAGGGGCCTCAAAAGAAACCATACCTGCCAACAGTTTGATCTTGGACTTCTAACCTCCAGAACTGTGAAAAAGAAACAACTACTGTTAGTTAAGCTACCCTATCTGTGTCATTTTGTTAAGGCAACCCTAGCAAACTAACACACTGTTAAACCCAAAAATCAAAGAGCTGTGCCTTATCCTTTGTTTCTAGGTATCTGAAAACGTACTAACTTAAAATATACCAATTAATTTCAAATATCATCAAAAAACTTCAAGATAATTTCTCTCCTCTCTGGAACCAATGAATCTATGCATAAAATCCATTAATTAATTTTAATGGATCTATGAAAAAATATCATTTATTATTTGCACTAATTCATTCAAGACATATTTATTGAATAACTGCTATGTGTCAGATTCTTCTGTAGGAAGTCAGGACACATAATGAACAAAAAAATTCTTCTCTGAAACAGCTTACATTCTAACATGGCATGGCAGAAAATCTTTTACTGTTATTTATTATCTGTTAGTTCCAATTTTTATCTTGTTTCTTGAAGAGCATTATAACCTCTGTAATACCACCAAATTTTCCTCCTCCCTGTAGTCTCCAAAATGCTGAATACTGTCCCTCGAATTTGAATATTCTCTCTTTCTCTGTCATTATCTTCTGTCTTGCTTACTCTCTTTCTTCTTTGTCTTTTTCTCATTCTTCTTTTATTCTCCCACAAAAGTTTACATGTATATAATTACATATAAATTAAACTGTATAGTTTCTCTCAAATTTCACAGATGTTTTGTCTATTCTATTCTGCCTTGCAGACATTTGATTTTTTTTTACATTAAATACCAAGAAAATGGAAACAAGCACTATAATAAGGATATAAAATTTCACCATAGTCTGTTTTTCCTGATCATGTGCTGCTTACTCCTGAAATTTGACCCGATTAGGTTCCCTTTGAGTCTCATATTGATGACTAGTGTGTCACAGATGCTGCTTAAATGTGGTTGGAAAGGTGAGTAAATGTGCTTACCTGAGTTTTTTTATTGAGTCAAAAATGAAAATGAAGTAGCTACTGCCTGTTGCACATTTGATACATACTTAAATCACAAATTTTATGTATAGAGTCAAAACTGTGCTTCCCCATTTTGTTAGAAAGAGTGACAATCAAAAACATTTTCTTTGGCTTATTGGTTTTAAATGATTTGTTATACAAAGATTACTAAGATTACTGCTTTACAATTTTGTTTCTTAGTGCATCCTACATTCTTGAGAGAGAGAGTGTGTGTGTTGTATGGTACAATTTTCTCTTAAAAAAATTAAGAAAATCAGTCACTCTTCTTTAATTTTATTGTGTAATCCCCAGATTAAAATCTAATATGAAGGATAACAATAAGAGATGTTTTAAAGACTTCCTCAATGGTTATATAACTAACATTAAACTACTCTCTTTGTTTAATAAATTACATAGATCCAAATGATCCTAGGAAAGAAACTAGAATTTTAATTACTGCATAAAGTTATCTGGAAATTGCTTGACTTAAGGTTATTAAATTCTATTTTTAAACCAGGAAGTCTATATGTCAATTCTAAAGTTCAATTGAAATAACATTTCTTGGAAGTTTTGAACTTCCTGTTTACTTTAATGTTCTTATACTAAAAACAATAAAAATTGAATTATTAAAAGACATATTAGTAGTCTGCCAATAAAATGGCACTACTTGAGAATATTTCACATTGGCTCCTAAATAGATCAAAGTTGAGGAAAATTTCATTAATATATATTATGTAGGAATTCTCTAGGTAGTGCTGTACAAATTCACTTAGAATCAGAAGTGGAAGTATCAAAACAAAACAAGAATAATAGACCTGCTCCCTCAACAGACCCTTATGGGTTTATATTTTTAAAGCCTTTAGTAAATGATGAGATATGAGCAGCAATATTATTAATATTTAAATAATTAATTTATTTTCTCTTAGCACATAACCTTACTAAATAGTCAGAGAGGTAAAGGATGAAAATAGCAAATCATTTGTTGAAGAACTGCCAAAATACACCTTAAGTAATACAATATAGAATTTATATATGAAGAAGAAATGTAGGCTCTGAATTTACACATGATTAAAATCATTTAAATATTTTATCACCCTTAATACAAATATCATTAATGACAGAGCCAGAAAATGACATGCCTTGTGATCTATTTTTTGTTGATATTTAAACCAGTCTTCTTTAATCTAATACCTTACTTTAATCTTAAACTATATTCTTTTGTCCTTCACTCAATAAATCAATAAATATTTATGGGGTAGTTTCAGGCACTATGATAGGCTCAGGGGAGTCTGTAATAAATAAAACAGATAAGTCTTCTCACTTGCAGAGTTTACATTCTAGTGGATGGGGAAGGAGAGTAAACAAACATGTTATGTTATGTGGTAGCTGATGTTGAATGTTGTGGAGAAAAGTGAAGATTAAGAATAATGGCAAAGGATTTTCATTTTAAAAATATAATCTCTTTGCTTTATTATTACGATTATGTGTCTACTTTTATAATAGTGAAGGGTCATTTTTAGATAATGTGGAAATTTTCTGAGGTTTTTGAAGGCAGTGGAATTGAGAGAAGGGCTCCATGAGCATACTGGAAAACAAAGGAGGCTACAACCAAGGTAAAAAGACCCACAGGGTCAGAAATGCCTGTGGCAGAAGTGGAATGCCAGCTGGACTGTGCATAAGAATAGAATATGAAGAAGTGTATATGGTGAACAAACACCTGAGTCAACATACTTGGCACGTGGAAAGTAAAAGTCTGGGTGGAAGAAGGCATATTGTGACATGATTGCTAAGGATAGAGAAGTTTTTATTGAATTTTGAAAAATTATGGATTATATCATATTAGATTCATAACATACAATCCATAAATTGCTTATTTATAATGTTACAAATTTAAGACTATTTTACCTTCCCTTGAAGAGATAAAGTGGGAAGAACAATTAGAGATTTTAGACAAATCCTAATGTGCTCTGGTTTATGGCTTGAGTTTTATTTAATTAGGAGAGGCAGTTAGCTCTGTAAAATAAGTATGGAAAGAAAGATCTAGTTTATATTTTGGATGTTTACCCTGCAATCATTCATCATAAGCTATTCATAATATTTATCCTTTAATATATGTAACTAAGCAGGAATTTACACCAAAACCCAGGTGCTACACAATCATGAAGAAACAACTTGTGAGACTCAATACAAAAGAAAATGCTTTTATTATAAAGAAGACTTAAGTTTTTCTAAGTCAACTATCCTGAACATAGTCAGTGCTTTACTAGTTTAATTTAAATTCTTTTCTATTTAATTAATATTCCTAACTAGACTGTTACATCTGTATATGAAGAGATGTTACATGAGAAATAATGTCACTTCTTTGAAGGAAGATAGAGACGCTAAATATAGAAAAATGGTGAAGCAGATCATTCCATGCAGTTGAACTTGTATGTCCTTCAAAAAAGAGAAGAATTGACCCCATTATTTTGCAGACAGTCCCAATGAACAATGAAAGCATTGTCTTAAATCTTCATTTATAAATGACAAACTCTCAGATTTTATTCTTTGGCCCTGATGCATACTCAAGTTGCAATCATTTTAATCAAGTAATTGTTGCTCTAAAAAACAGAACACAATTTGTAAAGTTGAAAAGAACTCTTTGAAATTTCTCACATTTAATGCCTTTGTTAAATCCAGATATAGACTAAACAGAGGGAATTCATTATAAAAGGAGATACGTAGACTACCTCCTACACTTGGAATATTTGCTTTATTATATAATGAAAACAAAGTCATTAGTTAAAGTTCACTGGAATGTTAGAGTTTAAAACTTTCATTGAAAATATATCATAATGTGTTGATCACTATAGGTGTGTTTAGTGTACTGTTTTATTAATAATAAATTAACATGATCAAATAAAAATCCTTTATTACAAAAAACTCATTTATTTGCATCATAAATGGAAGCATGTAATCATTTCTTTATCAAATAGCAATTCATTCATTTACATCTCAAAAAGTCAACAAGCATCACATTATACAAGCAATGACAGTGAAAAACTAACATCAAAGGAGAACTAATTATAATGGGAAAACTTTGAATTTCCCATATCTCTGTAATCAGCAGTGCTAAGAAATAACCAGCACTCCTAGAAATATAATCAGCAGTGATAGAAATATAGACATGTAGAATTATTTTTTCTAGCTCTGTGAAAAAATGATGTTGGCATTTCAATGATAATTGCATTGAATCTGTAAATCACTTTGGGTAATACAGACATTTTAACATGTTGACTCTGCTGATCCGTGAACCTGATATGTTTTTCCATTTGTTTATATCCTCTGCAATTTCCTTCCTCAGTATTTCATAGTTCTCCCTGTAGAGGTCTTTCACCTCCTTGGTTAAATAGATTCTTTGATTAAATAGGTGTTTTATTTTTTTATTATTATTATTGTGAAAGGTATTTAGCTTTTGGTTTTATTCCCAGCTTGACTGTTGTTGGTATATAGGAATGCTACTGATTTGTATACATTGATTTTATAACCTGAAACTTTGCTGAATTTATTTATTAATTCCAGGAGTCTCTTGGCAGAATCTCTGGGGTTTTCTAGATATAATATCATATCATCAGCAAAGAACAATAATTTGACCTCTTCTTTCCCCCATTTGGATACCCTTGATTTCCTTCCCTTGCCTGATTGCTCTATGTGGCAATCCAGCACTATGTGGAATAGAAGTGGTAACAGTGGGCAACCTTGTCTAGTTCCGGTTCCAAGCAGAAATGCTTTCAATTTTTCCTTGTTCACTAAGATGTTGGCTGTGTGTTTGTCCAATATGGCTTTTATAGATTTTGATGTGTATGTTCCATCTATGCCTATTTTTATTACGAGTTCTGATCATAAAAGGATGCTGAATTTTGTAAAATGCTTTTTCTGCATCTACTCAGAGGATTATATGGTCTTTGTTTTTCTTTTTTTTTTTTTACTTCTATTTATGTAGTGAATCACATTTACAGATTTGCATATGTTGAACCACTCTTGCATCTCTGAGATGAAGCCCACGTGGTCATGGTGGATTTTTTTTTTTTTATGTACACATGAATTCAGTTTGCTAGGCTTTTATTAAGAGTTTTAGCATCTATATTCACAAGGGATATTGGTCTGTAGTTTTCTTTTATTGTTGTGTCCTTTGCAGGATTTGGTATCAAGATGATATTGGCTTCATAGAACAAGATGAAGAGGATTCCTTCCTTCTTGATGTGAAGAAACAATTTCTGCAGGATAGATACCAGTCCTTCAATGCTTTGTGTGGAACTAGAAAAGGCCCCAAATAGGCAAAGCAACCTTACGCAAAAAGAACAAATCAGTAGGCATCACTTTACTAGACCTCAAGCTGTACTACAACACAATAGCAAGCAAAATAGCATACTAATGACAGAAGAACAGAGACATAGACCAATGTATCAGAACAGAGAATCCAGAAATAAAACCATCTTCATATTGCCATCTAATCTTTTACAAAGTGACAAAAACATACACTGGGGAAAATTCGACAAATGGTGCTAGGAAAATTGGATAGCTACATGTAGAAAACTGAAACAGGATCTGCACCTGTCACCATTCACAAAAATTAATTCAAGGTGGATAACAGACTTAAACCTAAGGCATGGAATTATAAGAATTCTAGAAGAAAATGTTGGAAAAGTCTTATAGATATTTACCTAGGCAAAGAATTTATGAAGAAGATCCCAGAGGCAATCATAACAACAACAAAAATAAATAAATGACACCTGAATAATTTAAAAATCTTCTGCACAGCCAAGGAAACAACAGACTAGATAGACAATCTACAAAGTGGAAGAAAATATTTTCATGCTCTATATCTGTTAAAGGGCTAATAACTAGATACTACAAAGAATTAAAGCAAATCAGCAATAAAAAATCAAGCAACCCCATTAAAAAGTGGGTAAAAGACATGAACAGAAGCTTTCAAAAGAAGACAGACAACAGCCAATAAACATGCGAAAAAATGCTCAACTTCTGTTATCATCAGGGAAATGCAATCAAAACCACAATGAGATATCACCTAACCCCAGTGAGAATGGCTTTTATCAAAAAGTCCCAAAACAGCAGAATGCAGAGAGAAAGAACACTTATACATTGTTGGTGGGACTGCAAACTACTGCAACCTCTGTGGAAAGTAGTATGGAGATACCTCAAAGAACTAAAAGTAAACCTACCATTTGATCCAGCAATCCCATTATTGGGTATTTACCCAAAGGATAAAAAAGGCATTTTATAAAAAAGACATTTATTGCAGCACAATTTATAATCACAAAGATGTGGAATCAACCCAACTGCCCATCAGTACATGAGTGGATTAATAAGTGTGGTATATGTATACCATGGAGTACTACTCAGCTATAAAAAATGGCAAACTAACTCCTTTTATAACAACCTGGGTGGAACTGAAGACCATTCTTCTAAGTGAAGTATCACAAGAATGGAAAAACAAACACCACTTGTACTCACTATTAAATTGGAACTAATTGATCAATATTCATGTGCACATGTGGTAGTAAAATTCAGTGGCAATCAAGCGGGGGTTGGGGGAGGAGGGTAAATTCACCCCAATGGGTACAATGTACACTATATGGATGATGGACACACTGATAACATTGACTCAAACTGCACAAAAGCAATTCATTTAACCAAAACATTTATACCCCTCTCATATTCTGAAATTTAATAAAAAAAGGAATGCAAAAATGCAATCAGTGTTAGAAATATGAAAACATAATCACCAGCAGAAATTCAGAACAATTACATAACTGTTTAATGGAGTGTTGATATAAATACATGTATATTTAAGTTCATAAAGAGATTTGGAAAGCTGGCTATTCAATTTACAAGCAGCTAAAAACCCAGAAAATCATGATTACTCTCCAAATCCCACGATTCTAAGTAATAAGATTAGGGATGAGGTTTGCAAATCCTCATAAAAGTTGAATATTATCTCAAGATTCAAATTCCTTAACTTGATAAATCTTTCTCTCTTTTCTTGCAACTCTGTGACACCTGAGTATCAAACCATGTCATTACAACTCTCTTAGGCCTTATAAGTGGCTCTTTTCTGAGTTACAGCCAATTTCTGAAGTGAGTAACAGCTGGTAATTATCAATTTAATCCATTCGTCTGCTCTCAACTTCTACAATAAACATCTTTAGCTCTTTATTACAACCATGTGTAGAAATATCTGAACTAAAGAAGATAATTACATTACTTGTCTCAAGAAGATATTGGTTAATCCTGATTGTATAAGCATAATAGTTTACCTGATTCTCATTTACTTTTATCTCAAGTGATCATAAAAATAGTCTTTCTGTTGATAGACTGGCACTCAGATGAGCATTTTTAGGAAACTCTAGCATTCTAACACTAAGATGACCATATAATTTATTGATGGTCAATATTTATTTTGATAATGAGAGTGGATTCTATTAATAATTATATGAAGACATGAGGCACATTTTATAGATAAAATAACCACATTTCATTCCTACTTATAAAAAATTACAGTACTTAGGATACTTCTATTCCTTAATTTCAATGGTTAGGTTTTGCATTTCTAATTCAACATTTAGAAGATAATAGCCAATGATCAGACAAATGATATCAATAAACTTTTAAGATAAAAAATGAAGTAATTTATTCTAAGAGATACTTCTCTCAAAAATGTAATGAAACAAAATTTGGAAATATTTGGAGATTATGAAAACATACAAAATAATAAAATTATTGAAGTAATCAGGTCATCTTGTTTTTTCTGTAAAAAAGTCTGAAATTGTTTATTGAAATTGAAAATAATATTGGAGAGCCTATTAAAATCAAATATAAAATGGACAGTATTTATCTGCAAGGCTGATTTTCAATCTATGAACAGAAAACAAAGTTTTACATTAGAGACTATGAAGATTAATAGAAAAGAAGATTAATATCAAAAAATTCAAAGGCTATTTGCAAGAGAAATTTCACTTGCTTATATTCTAAAAAGTGTTTAGGCTCTTTTCATCTTTACTTTTCTATTGCCAAAGGCTATTCTCACTATGTATTTGTGATACCTAGTTTAAGATAACATCAGCCAACCAAGAGGAGGGTGAGAATCTTTGAAGTTAGGCTAACATTTGGGAATACCACCAGCTGCTCTCATTTTACAATGAAGGAAAAAATAGCTCAAAGGTACAATTGTAAATGAAGTAATTTTGATCTATTTTATAGGTTGCAAAAATATTCATAAGGAAATCCTTTAATGAGTTTGCACTTTTTCAATCTGACTTGCAGTATAACTAAAATTTGGCAACTCTCTAAAAGAAATTTTGAATAATACTATTATTTTTGTCTACTTAAAAGATAGTACCACACCTTACCATAGAACTTATATAGTACACTTAAAATAATACCCACTGCTATAGACTGTGTTGTATTGTTACAGTAGAATACCACAGACTGGGTAATTATAAAGAAAAGGAAGTTATAGCTCACATTTCTGGAGGCTGAAAAGTTAAGATGGAGGAGCCTGCATCTGGCAAGGGCCTTCCTGCTTGGCAGAAGAACAAGACAGTGAGCTAGCAAGAAAGGGTTGAACTTGCTTTTGTAGTAAATCCACTGGCACGATAACTAACCCACTCCCACAATAACGATATTAAGCCATTCATGAGAGCAGAGCCTGCATGACCTCATCATCTCTTAAAGGTCCCACATTTCAACACTGTTGCCTTGGGATTAAGTTTCCAACAAATGGGCTGTGAGGGCACATTCAAACCATAGCATCCACAAACTAAATTTTGTGAATTAGTGAATAGAATAAACACTAAGCAAAACAGGAAGGACTTAAATTTCTGTTCATCTTAGCTATAACCTGTTATACAATTTTAATTAATGTTTTATCTACTGAATATTTATATATAATTATACACATGCACACAATTATACATTTATGTATGCATATATATTAATATATATATAATATACAGAGAGACACAGGGACAGAGAAAAAAGAGAGAGAGCAAGCAAAGAGAGAGAAAGAGACCTAACACATGATCATAAATTAGAAGTGATTTTGTTACATAGTTGAGTATAATTCATCTCTTGGTTAAAATTCAAAAATCATGATAATCTAATATCAGATTTCCATCATATACCAACGTTTCTGCCGGTTTCTATCTATAAATTATACTATCTTTAATAAATTTGAATTAATGGATAGATGTTTATTCAATGCAGTATACAAGTTGCATTCTAGTCCTTTGTTTGGATTTTTAAAAACTCTCAAAATTATCTTACTGAAGATTAAAATGTTTTCTCTGGATTTGTAAAGTATAATGAATATTTGACCTATCACCCTAACATTGTAGGTAGATCATTACACATAAATGAAATAAAAGAACAATTAAAAAGAAGGCAAGAAAGCCAATGCTAAGTTTCATTCGGTACTAAATCCATTTTACCGTTACTTTCAAAAGCAATCTAAATGTCAAATTTCTGACACCAAAATTGGTACCAAGTAAATCGCATAGCACTAAACTGCAAAGTGGTATGCAAAATTTAGAACAGTAGGTTGTATATAATTAGGAGAGAGTTTGTACTTCTAAATATAAAAGTCCTACATTTAGCAAGACAAAATAAAACCCTTTGGAAGAGATAGCAGTCTGGTTGCATGCTTTAAAGACTCTTAAAAGAAACATAAGAGCAAGAGATAAAACATGAATGCTCAATTAAGAAAAACAGGCTTTTCACAGGCAAACGTGTGCGATAATTAGTAGAACTAATCAGAGAATGCTGTTCGGCTTTGTCTTTCCTTTTCCTCAAATATTTTGCCTCCATTTCTTCCAATAGAATTGTAAAGGTTTAAGGCAAATCATGTAAAACATAAAAGACTTGCATTTCTAAATCTTTTGAAAACTCCATTCATTCATTCATTCAACAAATAATTCTGAGCATTTATAGACAGGTAGTAGTCTAAGATCTTAGAATATAGAAATGGAGAAGGAAAAGTCCTTGTTCTCATGGCACTTAAATACTAGTGAGGGAGGCAAATGATAAACAAATAAAAATATAAATAAATATATAATGAAATGTCAGTGATGTGATGAAAAACAAAGCAGAAAAAAAATGTAATTAGGATGAGGGATAATTTGCACAGGGTAATCATTCAAGCCCTTTCTGAAATGGTGTCATTTGAGCAGAGACCTGGATTAAATGAGGGCATGAGCCATGTAAAGATGTGAGAGGGGAAAAAAAAATCATGAAGATAAAACATCAAATTCAAAGACCCTGAAAAGGAAATGAACTAGGTTGTGTCATAGGAGATAGGTAGAGGGGAGATGAGGTAATACCCACTAGAAGGCTGTTACCAATTCCTTGCAAAAGATGAAGGCAAATTAGATTAAGGTTGTAGCAGTGGAAATAACAATAACTAGTTAGATTGAGGGTACAGTTTGAAAGTTGAGGCAACAATAAACGTAGATTAGTTCCTTGAGGACTGAGGGGCAAAGAAGCAAATCAAGGATGCTATCAGCATAGTGGCTTGAGCTACAGGGTAAATAGTGGGACTGTTACTGATGTTGGGGGCAGAATAAAGCACTAGGTATTGGATAAGCTCCATTTGAGATGATTACTAGATATTCAAATAGTGATATTAATAACGCAGTTGGATATAAGAATCTGGCACTTGGAGGAGAATTGTGTGGTGAAGGGAAGGGGTGCAAGCTTGAGCTATGTGTTTGGAAGTCATCACTATACAGGGGCTATTTAAATCCAGGGGTATACGGAATATCATATATCAAGCAAGTACAGGTAGGAAGGAAGAGGACATGAGAATGGCCATTTGGGATGGGGAAAGAAACCAGCCAAGGTTACTGAGATGGTTTGTCCAATGAGGTAGGAGGAAATCTGGAAAGGGGGTGTTCTGAGTGGATTAAAAAGAACATGAAGTGATAGTAATGTAACAACTAACAACTATCTGTCCTTTATAACTGTATTCACTTTCTCCATCACAATGTTGCAAAAGGTGAGGCTTCAGTATTTTCTGACATTAGCATAAAAGATTATGTTGCCTAACACAAAAGCCAGATTCCACCATTGTGTAATTTGAGAATTGTTAACGGGAGTTTATGAGCAGAATTATTTTCTTTGCCCATTCTCCAAGGAAGAAAACCTACAAGTTAGACATTCCTTGTTGCATAACTAATCAGATGAGAGCATATATTTATCTGGGAAGGGACACATAAACTAGCACATAATTTAGAAACTACTAGTAAAAGAAGCCCTGTGTTATCTGTTGTTACTTTGGGAGACATGAGAAGTGTGTGCTTGTGAATAGAAGATAGTAGGTTAGTCACCTAGTGACAATAAAGCAATATAATGTTGACCTGGAGCATCCTAGGAGAAAAATGTGTGCCTGGAAAGAAATAAGAAAGGGATATTGAGATGGAAATTTTCTAATTATTTGTAGTGTTTAAGATTCCGAACCAGGATCTAGTCTCTTCTCCTACCGTCTACTTTCCCCCGAATTCACATCTATTCCTGCCACTTCAAATGTCACCTATGTGCTCATTACGTGTACTTCTAGATTCCCAGCCCAGATTCTTTTTCCCTGAACTTGAATATTTATGTGTTTACTAACTGTCCAGAGATAGCTCACAGTCAACATGTCAAAAATAGAAGTAGTATTTCCTTGCCTCTTTCCTGTTCCTTTCACTCTTTTAGAAGGGCACCAGTTTCAACCTACTTCAGAAAATTAAATCTGGGAGTCACCCTTAACTTTTGCTTTTCTATTTCTCCATGCTCATACAATCATAACTTCTGTTTGATATACTTCCGATGTATATTCTGTTCAGTTATCTCTGTCTTATTTTCTATCACTCCCCGATCTTACCTGATACCACTGTCCTATTTGATCTCCCAATTCTAAATATAACCCACTTTTTCTCAGCATTAACTCTAGATTTTTAAACTTAATTATATAATCCTGCATGATCTGACCTCAATTTACTACTCTACACTTACATTTGCATATATATATCCCCCCAAAACCTGAAAAGATTCTATATAGTGCACTCAGAGACCACAAGGAGGCTAAGAGAGACAAATAAATTTACTGACAACATTAAAGTGTAAAATATATGCTTATGAAAATATATACTTTTAGAAATTATTATACTTATCATTATTTCACTACAAATAAATTTGCATAGGTAAAGGAATGGTACACAGTTTTAAAAATTAAAGTATAGCAGTTGGGATATTTTATCTGAACTTACCCTTATATAATATGATCAGAATCTTTGATAGACTGAGATCTCATATTTTAATTTAAAGTTATAAAAAACAAAATTCATTATCAAAAGATAAATTTAATTGGCCATAAGAAAGATGATGATGCCTGAAACTGTACTCTGATAACTTTATTTCTTATTTATAGAAACCTGCCCAATTCTTGAAAATCTAGCTCAAAAGCTATCTCCTTAATATCTGCTTTAAAATCCAATAAGATGTAATCACTTCAACTTCTTATTGTATTTTACTTCTAACTCTATTATAAGACCTACTCTAATCAGCCTTGTTGTAAAATAGTTTTTTTGACAATGTAATGCTACAGATTATATTGTCCTTGAAGGCAGGTACTATGGATCAAATGTTTGTTTCCACTAACATACAACCATTTCTCATTTAATGAAGGTTACATTTTTACAGTAATGTCTTAAAATAATTTCTATGTTTTTAGTTAAGAAGTATAAATCAACAAACAAAAATTATGCTCAATAATTTCTAATTTCTAATAATTTCTAATTTCTAATTATTTGTAGTGTTTAAGATTCCAAATCAGGATCTAGTCTCTTCTCCTACTGGCCACTTTCCCCCGAATTCACATCTATTCCTGCCACTTCAAATGTCACCTATGTGCTCATTACATGTACTTCTAGATTCCAAGCCCATATTCTTTTTCCCTGAACTTGAATATTTATGTGTTTACTAACTGTCCTCTGTGCTTGTTCAGAATATGGTACTCATGAAGGAATGAATGACTATGGCACAAGTGCTCAGCATCACCTACGGTATGCTTACCCTTTATATGGATATGCAAATGTCATCTAGTGAGAGCTCAATCAATTCCATCTGTACTTTTTTAGGTGCCTTGGTGACATCAACTAGGTGAGGCTGAAATGCTAATTTGACTGAGACGTCATGATTCTCAAAGTCAGACATCCTTTTATTGTATTCTCCAATTATAATGATAGGCCTATAACAGCTGCATATTCCTCAAATGATTCACCTATATCATCCTGCTTATCAATGATCTTTACTAAATGGGGAAAATGTTCATCCAAAATTTCCTTTTGAAGATTTTTTTTGAAATGGTTGGATGTTTTGCCACATATCATATATAGACTTAGTTTTACCTTGCAAAGAAATATTCAAGTTGTTTTGATTTGACATATCACACAGAAATGCTACCTTCCTATAGAAATCTTCTTTCAATAATTCACATTGCTGATTCTGTTCTTCATAAAATTTAGCTATCTGTTCTCGCGCAGGTAGAATTTTGGCTAACACCTGTCTCTGCCATAGCTAATGCACTTTAGAATAATACAGCAAGTCCACACTGAATACCTCATTGTTCAACTTTAGCATGTTACAAAACTGATGATGCTGTGTTGCATTTGCACAGATATAATTAACAATACTTATAACTTGTTGCAAAGTGTCACTTAAAATATTAGCTTTAGCACAGAGGTTTTGCTGATGCAAGATACAACAAAAAGAAATGACAACATCCGGATGTATTAATACTTTTTTTTATCTGTGCAATAAACCCTTCATATTTTCCTGTTTTGGAAGGTGCAGTGTCTGCACAAACATTCACTGAATTTACCAAATGCAGTCCAACTTCATGACATCTATCTTGAAAATTGTTGAAGATATCTAGTCCTCGTGTCGTGTTCACAAGAGTGCCCAAAGCAAGCAACTCTTCACAGCGAAGAAAATCTACTGTGATCCAAATGAAGTATAAAACCTGTGCTGAGTCAGTAGTATTAGTAGACTCATCCAAAGCAAATGAATAATATCTATTTTCCTTTTGAAGTATTGCATGAAGTTGTTCTGTTAAGTTGAAGGCTAATTCATGCTGCCAATCAGTTATGCTTCTTGAAAGAGGCAGTTGTTTGTACTTTGAAACCATATCAAGGTCTAAGCATTCTACGATTTTGCCAATACATTCTTTCACAATTTCTACATCAGTGAATGGCTTCCATTTTTTCCCAAGCATATAAGCTACTTATAAGTTGCTTCAGCGACATTATTTCCAGGTCTTATTGCTGCTTAAAAGAATTATCTTTGCTTTTGCTTTTCATCTTTTAATTTCTGCAATACAACCTTTCATGGCCCTACCTCTAATTTAAAATATCTGTGGTCCTTATGAGTGTCATAATGCTGATGAGCATTGTATTTCTTTAACGTTGGTACTGCAGTATCACAAAGCAAGAGAATCATTTTATCTCTGGCAGAAACAAAATAATATTGCAATTTCCAATCCTCATTAAAAAATCTGTTTTCTTCGTTCAGCATTCTGTTGGTCTTCATTGACATGATGGGTTGTTAAGCAGACAGAATTAAAAATACTGTTGAGCTGTGCAACTATTCACAAATTCCACTTCAAACAGAAACAAAGTGCACCATTGTCAAAAGCTGATGACAGACTGCTGTACTTGACCCCCATAAACTCTCACCAACCAGCCTCATGTGGTAGTGGTGCCAGTCAGGTGGGGAAAATTAGAACTAAATCATGAGCATAGCAGCTGTCAATTTAGCCCTTACAGCTTTTACCAATGTTCTAATTGTGCTGGTCAATCTGGGGGGATTGTTTCCCAGGTTGAAATTTCTTATATTCTTTGGAATTTAAATACATTCATTTTTAAAACAAAATAAAATATAAAAGGTGAACAAAAATACTTTAATAAAAATAAAAGGATTTGTTCTGTAAAATTTGGATTCAGTCAAAAGGCTGCACTCAAAACCTAAAAAGCCACACATGGCCTTAAGGCCTCAGGTTCTCCAGCCCTGCTCTGGGTCCTCTGTGGAAACCTGCCCTGCTGCACATGTGGATTCCTACCTAATTTGTTACATCTGTCATGGTGCTAATCAGAAGGACTTGATTCCAATCTAAAGTATTACTAAAATATCATTAGATACCAAAAATCAACGAATTTAGAAAGAAATGGAAAATATTATTACCTAGGTGGAGGCTTTGAAAATTTCTTTCAATGATTTTGAAATACAAAAAGATGACAGAGTTTGAATCTACTTAATGTTGCTTAGGTCACATGGGAATTTGGGAAACTTCTTTGAATAATCTTAAACAATTCTATAAATGCAAGAACCAACCATAAGTAGAACAATTCGCTTAGAGCAGGGTTTCTTTATATCAACACCATTAACATTTTGGGTCAAATTATTTCTTATTCTAAGAGGTTGTCCTGTGCATTGTGAAAGATGTTTAGCATTACACTTGGCCTCTAAGCACTAGATGTCAGTAGCATCCCCTTTCCAGCTGTGACTACCAACATATAGCCAAATACTGTCAAAGACCAACCCCTTTAGGGTAAAACTACTTCTGTTTGAAAACCACTGGTTTAAATAAAATTGGGTATGCTTTATATAATTATCTCAAAATAACTTTATTGCTATTGGTCAAGACAGAAGTTATTGTTATGTTAATTTTCAAAAATATGAATCTAAGAGAAATTACTAGATATTGAAGAGGAATGTTTGGATTGAAATAATTAAAGAGATATTTTCATATCTGGCAATAGTTACAAACTATAAGTATCTTTAAGAGCTTATTTAGTAACTTCTCAACAATACATTGAAATTTAATATATGAAAACTATGAAAAAGTGTTAGAGATATTTATGAAAAATTCTATATGTGTTTTATCCATTTATCTGTATCTGTTTCTGTCTTTAGAATCTGTTTAGCACTGCCTAGATTATGGGTTAAATCAGCTGCTCAATTTCTACATTTATAGTCTCTCTTTTATACTATATTATTTTTCTGTAGCTTATTTATTTGAATACGGCTAGTCCTCATAAATTTATTAGAAAGATAAATATAAATGAATATATATAATATGCACACACATATGTATGTATGCATAGATGACATGTGAGATATGTATATATTTTTATATATGATCATCTCATCTTATTTCTCCTGACTTAGTGAATTTGAGCCTAAATATTTGATTGTTAGTGAATCATGAGGGCTATTTACATAACTGAAAATGTGTAAACCTGCAAACATAAATATGAATATCTAGGGCCAGTCTAAACAGGATCTTCCTATACATAGGAGACTTAAAAGAGGTATGAGCAATCATCACATATTCTAAATTAATCATACCCAATCTTACCAGCAGCAATCATGATAATGCTTAGAATGCTTGGTGCATTTACCCCAATGTCAGTCATTTTCTCTTTCTACCCTGACATTGTTTTACATAGCAAGAGAAGCAAGGATGTAAAGGAATTCTCAGTTAAGTATAAATCAGATATACATTATTAACAAAATAAAGGTAGGTAGATTCCAACTGGACTAGTCACACAGGGATTTGGAAGAACAGAGGAAAAAAACAAATAATAGTATTTGAATTGAATCTTGAAGAATATAAGAGTTTTCTAAGACTACAAAAGGCAAGGCATAGAAATGTGAAATTACATTGCTTAATGGGTACCCACAAGGAGCCCAATGTGAATGAAGCTCAAAGCACATACTGAACCAACATTGGGAGACAAGGCTAGAAACACAGGCAGGACCAGATTGAAAAGAGCCTTTCATCCCATGCAAATAACTAGAATTGGTACCCTGTAGGCCTTGAGGAACCACTGAAGGATTCTGAGCAGTGGGATGACCTGGTTTGGTTTGTGTTTTGAAAAAATAAATTACAAAAAATATGTGACAGTATGCAAAGACTGGGGAGGTTCACAAGAAAAAGAATTAAAGAAAGAAAGAAAGAAAGAAAATGATAAACAATGGTAGGGACTCTGAAAGAATACTAATATTTAAAATGACAGAAAAGAGAAAAGGGAAACAGCTTTTCTTTTGAGTAAGTATATATTTACACTGAGCTCTGCCAATAACTCTTGCCAATAACCATTTAATAACTATACTGTTTTAAGGTTAAATAAAACATATTTTGTAACCCTAGTCACATACATTGCAAAATACATACAAATGACATGACACATAGCCATTGC
Organism: Lepilemur ruficaudatus; assembly: GCA_963574885.1. Classification (NCBI taxonomy): domain Eukaryota; kingdom Metazoa; phylum Chordata; class Mammalia; order Primates; family Lepilemuridae; genus Lepilemur; species Lepilemur ruficaudatus. The sequence continues at coordinate 4,958 of CAUYRT010082627.1, read as the reverse complement.
CACAAAATTATTGCTTTAAAATTATGGGCATAAACAATATAGTCTGTGTGTATATAAGTAATTCCCTAGATACATATGCTCTCTTTATTAAAATATTTGTTAATACCAGAAAACATACTATCACTTTAGCAATAAATGTTTGACAACTATTGGCAAACAAGACAATTTTTTAGGACAATGGGTTAAAATTAACGGAAAATATTATTTTTGGTGCCAGTATTGAAAATATTATCTGCATCTAAAATTGAAATATATCTAACACTTTACCTATTTGTTACCAAAGTAAAGATACATAAAACTTGGTTGTTCTCATATAATTATTAATATTTGTACATCCTTGCCTTTTTCCAGAAGAGGTATTAAAGTCATTTGCATATTTCCATAAAAACATGATGAATTTATTTAAGTTTTAATCAATACAGTATTAACCATAAAATATGATTCCTAATTTATATTGGAAATAATATTACTCCAGTACTCTGAGCCTCAGCTAGTCTGAGTTCTTTTTGTCTTATTTTAGGAAAGCTTTAAATTGATGTCTCTGCAGTTTAAATTGCTAGACTCTGGAGAATCCATAACCACCACATTTCATATCTCACCTTGGATTATACAGCAGAAAGCCTAAATGTATATTCTTCTGTTATCAAAAATGACTGACTTCTATAAGATAAAATCTTAATATTTTCTATTTCTACCCCACATATTGATTCAAAACTTTAATGAAACTCAAAAACACCCATCATGCTAAATGCCATTAATTTGGGGTAAAGTTATAGAGGTATAGGTGATCTGAATTGTGAAAGTGTTAATATTTACTACCTTAACATACCTCTCTCTAGAAACATTTATCTAAGCATTGATGAAAGCAGTCATTATTTCTGCATAAATTTCTTATGAATGTATTAATACATAAACTTTATGCAACTAATTTATGTGTGTAAGCAATAGAAGCTTTGTAGTGATTGGTATATTGATCAATAAAGTATTAGATATCATATAAGCTGTTATATTGATCAATAAAACATTAGACATTGTATGAGTTATTCTGTTTCCAACATAGGTATTTATATGAGTTATTTTTCAAAAAAAAATTATTGGTATGAAAGCTTGCTGATCATTGAGTGAATATTAATACTTCCATTTTGCAAAAATTCATTAATCTCATTTGAGCATGATTATTCTCACAGCATAATATTATATAAGAAAGTCTTCATGTAAACTCTGAGGTAAACTTTACTATTTTATTAATTTAAAACCTTTGCTAGAATGCTTCATTCTATCACACAATCCAATATTTTGTTCTGTTTATTAGTCACTTTTAAAGTATAAGTATTATTTTATCAAATTCAATAAAAGCAATGTTAAAAAGTACACACTGAGTAACATCATTTTACTATAGGAAAATTGGCATAGAAACTGTAATTCTCCATATCAATGCAATGTACATGTTGTTAACAAATTTTTTTAAGCCAGTGCAGCAGATATCATTTTCCATTGCTTTCCCTTAGATTACTGGTCACCCTAGTAATTAAATGTCCCTCCCTTTCTCCTTTTCTTCTGGATCCTTTCCTTAAGGTGGTAGGAAAAAAGCAATCTTGCAAGCAAAGAATGTTTATGTTCCCATTAACAGAAACTTCTCAGGGACTATGCTAATAACATGATTAGCACCTCATTCAACATCAGTATAAGAAGCAGATAAATAAATTGTATCTAATGACAAAAATCCACTAAAAATTCTCCCTCAGAATTTAAATGGTAACCACAATGAGCAACCATATCTTAAAATGATAGATAAAGTGAACTTGGTTTACTTAAAAGTCTCAGAATTACTGGTTTTATTGACCAGTGGAAAAAAAAATAGATGACCTAGTGAGGGTAGGGTAATGCAGTATTAAATTTGTTTTGCAGTGGGCTACTCAATATAATTATTTTAGATTCCTTGGGAGCTAAAGAATCACTGTAGGTGCATAAGTGGTTTTATTAACTAAAGAACCAAAAAATATGTCCTGTATAATGCTGACAAATTTCAAACTAGAATAATCCACAAACTTATTACATATATAATAACACTCTATAAATTTTTCATATCATATATACACAAAATTATCATGCTTACCTATAAAAACATTTAATACAGAGACCTGCATATTTCTGTATATTTACCCACATACATACAGATATTGTTAAAGGAATTCGCCATGTTGTAAACTCTGTTTCAACACTACATGAAAAATTAAATCTGATGGATATGTGGCGTATATGGTTAATGAAGCAGCAGACCATTATAAACTTCATCAATAAAGTAAATAAGAATATAGAAAATATGAGGAAATGTAAAACTGCATGAGAAAAGCATGGTCTTCTTTAAGCAAAGAAAACTTTAGCATGATTCTGAGCAATTATAAGGGAAAAAGGTAAAATCATTGCAAATTTTAACGGCATCAGATCACATGTCCTTCATAGTACTTGGTTCTAAGTAAAATAATGATATATAAGCACAATTTTCCAATGATATTTACTGATTTTTAACTTTTAAATCAATCACAATTCTCTACAAGAATATAAATAATACAGATATGGATAATATAATAATAATATCTTGGCTAAAGGAAGATGAAGAGAGAAGGAAAGAGTGTTGTCTAGATGAAAATTATCTCAACTTGAGGGTTCAAAATTAGATATTTAATTATATTTTAAAGGATCAAAGGTAAGGGCTAAAATAAATAAGACATAACTAAAAGATATATGGGTATGAAGGCTATAAGAGAATTAAATGTGTTCAAATTTCCTCAATGGTTTGTTGAAATCAATAAAGTTACATGCTCCTTATTTAAAGTTATAGTGATAACTGCCAAAAATAGTTACAAACATTAAAAGCTAATTATGCATACCTCTAAGAAGTGGCAAAGATACGAGGATTGAATTGGGCAACAGATTGTTACTCTTTATTTTTAATCTCACCTTACTGTTGATATTTTATTTGCTATTACATACTGGTTAAATGTGTGGACCTGCAATAAGATTGTCTTAGCTCTAACCCCACCTATACTACATAAAACCTGTGGCTTTAGTCAATTGACTAAACATCTTTTTATCTTAGTTTCCTCTTTTGTAAATTGGAAAATTAATAGTATCTTCATTGCAGTGTTTTTTAAAAAGATCAGGACTTAATAAGTTATTAATTGAAAAGTAGTTAAAACAGTGCCTGCCATTAAGGAAGCACTGTGAAAGTGCTATATGAACTAAGAAGAAAAAATAGCATGTATATGTATAATGGCAAATGTATTTTCATAATAATAAATAACTTAAATTCAAAATAACATTAGTTAATTGTTACTAGTGCAAACATATTCTTGGTATGAGAAATTGAAAATATTTTTATGATGTCATCTGATGCATAACAAGTACTTTACAGAGTTTTTTTTATAAGTTGTAAGTTATTGGGAACAAATAGATGTAGATTTTGAATAACTTATTTTATGGTAAAAATGCTACATATTATAATATTTGACGTTATATATAATATTTGACATCAAGAGTCTAAGTGAATCAAAACTGCAGAACTTTCTGAATGTAGTAGTTGCAACTTTACTAAAAAAAGTCTTTTACATTATTTTAGTTCTAATCATTTAGTATGACAATTAATATGCTATTTTTCTTATGTTTTAAGAAATTCAAGAGTTGACAAACTCACCATTCAAGATGTAAAGGGAGCTTCTTGAATCTTGAGTTCTAAATCACAATCTATTTCAAACTTACCATTTGACACCTCGTTGACTTAATATGGGTCTTCAAATCTTTGTCCTAAAAAAAATAAAGAAAATAATTTTTCAATCTCACTGTTTTACACAATCATTGATCATGAATTTAATGGCAGTAATCAATGGGTCTCATGCAGTGATGTTTTAGAATGATTCGGATCTTCTGTAAAATACTAGCAGTTCTAGTAGTACAAGCAAGTTGTATTATAAAGTTTGTTTGTAAGTCACAGAATATAAAGGCCAGAAAGAACCTTAGGGGCTATCAACTTCCCTTTCCAATATTTTTGTAAACCCTTTTGGAATATCTCTATTACTGACAGATGGCCATTCATTCTTTGGTTAAAAATGTCAAGTGATTGCAAGCTCAGTAATTTCAATACATCCCATTGTGCATCTTGACATCTGGAGACTTTATTAAATTTGAATTCTATTAAATTGTTCCCCTATATTCATGAATTATTGCTACAGGTATTTTTTAATGTCTGATATAGAAAAGACATTAAAATTACAGTAATTACAGTCTAGTAAAAAAGACATAATAACCTGCGTAATAGTTCAAGTATGTTGTTATAAGTTGTGGTAAGTACAGAGAAGGAAAACATAGAGTTTTCTGTCAATATGTAGCAGAAAGACCTGGAGATCTCCCGAATTAAAAAATAAACATGCCTAAAAACGTTATGAGAATGAGCTGAGAGAAGGGAAGTTAAATGGAGGATGGAAGAGTAGGAATGGGTTATGCTCCAGTGAGAGGAGGAAAGGAAAATTCTGACCTTCAAAGGTCAGAGTAAGGAAAATGAAATGCAAATGTTTTTAAAATAGAGGCAGATAATTCCATTTGAGAAACCAAAAGATGGACAAAGTAAGCAAAGAAAATTGCACAAGAGGGAAAATGCTTCCAAGGTAAACTAGAGAGATAGTAAAGGCCAATCACAAATTAATGTTTTTACCTTCAAATTTGCTACTATTTCTTCCCTAAAGTGACAAGTATATTTAAAATTTTTTGTACATGACAATATATTTAAGCATAATTACCATCTCCTATCTCTCAGCCAAATAAGTATCTTCAATTCCATCTACTGTTTTTCACAATGTCAAGAGACTTTACTATTCCGATTGGCTTCTTCTGTTTTTAATGCTATATATTTTGCTTTGTAATAGCTTTTTTAAACTGTACCACCTGGTTGAGGTTAGCAAGAT
>CAUYRT010082626.1:0-26557 GCA_963574885.1 Lepilemur ruficaudatus | reverse complement strand
GTGTTGCCTGGGATAGAGTGCTGTGGTGTCAGCCTGGCTCACAGCAACCTCAAACTCCTGGGCTCAAGCAATCCTTCTGCCTCAGCCTCCCGAGTAGCTGGGACTACAGGCATGCGCCACCATGCCCGGCTAATTTTTTCTATATGTTTTTAGTTGGCCAATTAATTTGTTTCTATTTTTTAGTAGAGACGGGGTCTCGCTCTTGCTCAGGCTGGTTTCAAACTGCTGACCTTGAGCTATCCACCCACCTGGGCCTCCCAGAGTGCTAGAATTACAGGCATGAGCCACCGTGCCCAGCCAATTTTCTTAATTGAAGTATAAAAATACATATATTTGGGCTGAGAGTAAACGGTTTGCAGGGGTTGGGGGGAGGGAGAAGAACAAACAGGTAACAAAAGCTTTGGTGATGGCAGTGTAGATCTGACACATTCCAAAGGGAAAATGGAAAAATTATAGTTTTTGCCATACAGATTGAACTCAATACCTTGGGCTCTGTGTTGCAGGTATGGTGGGAAATTGCATGTGTGTATGGGATTGAATTCTCACAACACTAGTGTAACTAATAACTTCATAAGACACCAAAACTCAGGGAGGATCAGTGCGTTGGATGGATATGGCCTCAGAGCTAATGAGTGGAAGAACCAGCATTTGAATATTTGTCTTCTGTGTCCGAAGCTGGTGCTTAGTCACTAGTCTACTTTACTTCTTGTAGTGGAGTGCCTTTCATTGTTCCCTAAGGGATAGCACCCATTTGGGGGCCTAAGCCATTGGGTTTCACTGATCTGTTTCCTCAGCCAAAGGCTCTGAACCTTGCTGTCCATGGACGTACTCCAATTCTCACTATATTTCCAGGAGAAGAAACTCTACCAGCAAAATCAATGTGTGGTCTGGCAGAGGGACTTAAGCAGTTCAGATGTCATTGATTTCCCTTCAACATTTTGCCTGCCATCCACAACCTATCAACCTATGTTTCAAGAGTCCTACATACACCTTAAATCTCCCACTGTCACTTTGCTCGCCCAGTGTACTAACAGCTCCCAGGCTCCAAAACTTTTCCTTTCCCTTTAATATACTCACCAAATCACACTGATATCACCTAGGGAATGTGCATGATCTTCAGCACTGTGTGTTATACTCTAGTGTGGAAATTTCCTTTTTATTACTTACAAGAATCAAGTACAATCTAAATTAGCATGCATGGGAGACACAGGAAGTAACATATAACATTCCCACCTTTTTTTTTAAATTGAAATTTACCTTCTGTAAATGTCATGAAAAAAAAAGGTGACAGAAAGAGGCCCATAAAAGACACTAAATGTTTTTATGGCAAGTTTTAAGGGCATGTCTTAATCTTCTTAGGGCCAGGCCAATCTGTGAGAGTACTGCTGCTCCCAACATCAGTCACTAATGTTGAGTCTTTAAAAGTCTTTAAAAGCATCATTTTTAGGCATCTCTGTTTCTATTCATAATATTATTCAGTCTCTAAGGAAAGTAAAAACATATGAAATATAGTATGTTTTAAACAGTTCTGTTAAACAGTACTGTTCAGAAAAATAATAAAGTATTCAAAATGGAAGATTATTTTAAGTATAATTTACACAAAGCATATCCAGTGTTATTCATATAAATCGCTGTATTTAACGTAGTAACATAACTAGATATCAGATCAAAATTTTATTTAAAATTTTATTTTTGAAAAGTAAAATCTACAGTTACCAAGTTCACAGCTTAGAAAATTTTCATGAAGCATTCAATCTATTAAATTAGGAAAAAAATGGCTGTCACTTTTAATTATTCAAGCATACAGAATAATGGAACTAATATGCCAAAATGATTTATAAATATATTTTAGAACCTCATATGTTTTAAAGGATTATTCTTTGAAATTCAATTCAATAGCTGTGGAGCAAATATCTGTCAGGCATTACCTGAGAGCAAGACAAGGAGGAATAAGGGTTTCTATGTTTCAGGTATTTCCAAGGTAGTAGCGTGATGAACAGTAAATAACTATTCTATCAGGAGCCATTCAGAGCATGGTAAACAGAAGTACAAATAGAATTTATGTCAGCAAACTGAATAGAATTATGGAGAAATGTCAGGTGTTTCATAGAAGAAATGGTCTTTGCATTGATCTTCAAGAATGACAAGGATAAAGAAGTGAGAAAAAAATACACAAGATAAATCATATCCTTATCAGCAGACCGCAATTGTTATACCTTTTTTGTTTAATGAGAACAATGCAAAATGCCCTACTTTCACATTATTTTTTTGTCTTGTCATGGGCACATGAAATGGCACCCATTCCATCATCACTGATTCTACAAATATTTATTGAACACTTACAAAGTGCCATCCATGGGGCTGCAGCCGTGGAGGCCAGAGGAAGAAGACAGGGTTATCAACAATGCTGAGTCTCTGGAGGTGAAACAAGCCAAGAATTCCAAAGTTACCATTGGATTTGATAACCTTGACCAGTAAAATCAGTCCATTGGTGGCACCAGAAACAAGACAGCAGTGTATCTAGGTATAAGTAGGATGTAAGCAGGTTATGAATATAAACACTTTTTTCCAAGAAAATTGGTGGTGAAATGCAGAAAATAAGGGGGGAAAAAATCAACCATCAGCCCACAGGTTGGTCAGTAGCATCCTTAGGAAATCCTATCTGCCAAAGTTAATAAGCTAAAAATGGAAAAAATCAACTTGCTTTTCAGAATAGCATGCTAATCTGAACACAAGGGTCGTATCTTATTTTTCTGGAAGTGCTTTGTGTTGAGGCTATGTTTTTAAGTATCTGTGCTATAAACCCACATGTGTTGAAAACTCCATCTGCTCTGCCGTGAGATTTTGTAAATCAGAGCAATAAAAAAAGATGAACAGCCAAACTTATGCTAAATTGGAGTGGAATGCAATTTGTAAAAATAAATTCTTAGTAAATAATATAATATAATTAACATAGGAAGTTGGAGTCCATGAGTAAATGTTCCCATTAGTTGTGATTAAAGTAGCTGTGCCTTGTCTAGAATGACTGTTAAGTAAATGCATATTAAAGATTCCTTTATTTACCTCCTTCCCTTTCCAGTTTGCTTTATTTTTGCATCTGAGGAAAGTCACATAGCTCTTTCTACGTATTATTTCGGTATGTTAGCAATTTGTGGGGAAGAGCGTTAGGTATAAATCGCTCTAAAATAAATGAGAGTAGGTGCTACCTTGTTTCTGTTGAACGGTGCCCTCAACTCTAGGCCAGGCTTACTCTTGGGAAGTGCTGGGTTCACGTATGTCAGCACCTGTGACAGAACCTGCTTCTCAGACATCCGGAGTGTCGACTTTAGCTGACAGGACTTCTTTGTACCTTCAAATCTCATAGGAATTAGAGTTTACACTCAAATTGGCCCTTAGCATATATACTTTTTCTTCAGTGTGTCATGTATATCTTCAACTTAATTGTTATTTGTATAATACAGGGTCAGGATCACAGCTGAAAGAAAAATGGCACATTCAAAAAAGAGTAATTCAAGGAGGTTTTGTCTATGAAGGGGCTACTTATCAAGAACATGGGACATGCCACAAACTATAACTACTAATGATTTAGCCATTAACACCCAAATAAGGGGAGGGAGGCAACAGTCAACAGAAACCAGAAGGAAAAAATGTCCTACAGATTTTTCACAGTAATAAAAGCAGTCAGTTTTGGTTGAACAAAGCCAGACTCACATGATTTCAATGCCTGGTAGCCAAGACAGTAAATTCCATGCGCTCTCTCTCTCCTTTCATTTTGTTTGCCTGGGTTTCATATTGGTCATATCTGACAAAAAATCAGAAAACACGAGGATGTTCTTATTATTCAAATTAAAAGTTTATGTCCTGGAAGAAGAAGCACACATGGTCTCATCTATTACTGTGTCATTGCAGGGTGCCGTCAGTCCAGTTATACATCTGAAATTTATAAATGTAGCCACTACTTGTATTTTTCTTAGAAGGTTGTGGGGAAAGTTTCCCCAGTAAGAAAAGAAACAAGCTTATCATGTGGTCTGAACTGACAATCATAGTTGTTTCTTCAACTACCCATTCCTTTTCCCTTTACTTTCTGTCAGCATGTCAACGAGACAGGTTATTTAACAAGTGGATCAAACCAAAAATTTATTTCTGACAAACCTTACTCCTTAGCAAATTAGGTTGCTCTAAGTTCAGTTTTCCCTTTGCCAGTACTATTGGGCAAAGAAGTATTTGTAAATCTCCTGAGTTCCAAATATATTTCACTTTGCCCTCCTTTGTGTAGCAAAGACACATTTTATTCCTGGCAGGTGAGATCAGTCACAAGACCTAGCATAGTGACTATGTTTTGCCAGTTTTTTGTTTTGTTTTGTTTTTTTGTGTTTTTGATCATACTGAACCCAAAAATGGTTAGGGGGAAGTTTCAGCTTCAAATTCAGAGGAACAGAATTATGACTATATTCCTATTTGAGACACTCCTCTTTTAAGCAATGAACTTCTAAATTCACCAACTCGTTATTTTGAGAACAAGAAGCAAATTGTATCCAGTGAGTTATTGGTATGATAGTGAGAAAGAACACCATTGCTTTTTCCCTTTAGTTCCTAGATCTATACCTCCTGGCTATGCACTGAGCCTATTGCCTTTCTTTTTGCCATAAAATATTTCCTGTTTGAGGTAATATAGTGTGAGTTATTATGGTAATGGGTAAGTTTTCCTGTAAGTCTGTGAATAGTTATGCTGAGCAGGACTGTAGGCAGCAAGAGCAAACAAATTCATACCCAGAATATGTACCTATCTCTGTGAGGACAAACTGCTACCCCTTCTTGATGGAAGGGTTCCCATGTAATCCATCTGCCACCAAGTAGTCACCGGGTCCCCCTGGGAAATGATACTCTATGAAGGGCTCATTGATGGCCACTACCATTGGCAGATCATGGTGGGAGCCAGAGGCTGACCCACATGCACTGGGCAGTCTTCTTGTCCATCTGACTATTGAGAGGCTCCTCTGCTATAGTGTGCTCTGGTGGACATTAAGTGGAACACTCATGTATTCACATTTTTACCCTTTCTAATAAGTCCATTCGTTTATCTTTTCCTAAACTTCCTTGTCATGGATTTTCTAATTCTACTCTTCCCAAATCCCTGATCAAGTGGCCATTTATTAGTTACTGTGCATGAGTCAGGATGGATCCATGCCTCAAGGCAGGTCTCCTTCTACAAAATGTGGACAGCTAAGTATTCTGTTCAAAATTCTGGCAAGCAGGAGGGTTTATTGTCTTTGGACCTCCCTTCTGAGTCGAATTTTAGTACAGAGCCTACTCGATTTCAGCTTGTTATTGTTCATCATGCAGACTTGCCCATAATCCAGGCCTGCTTTCATTCCTCCTCTGCCAATTGTGTTAAAAAACACACTGTGTGGCACAGATTTGAGATGAGGAGAGGGGATGAAGCAGAGTATGAAATACTATGGGCAGTCACACATGTTTTGTGGCTCAATTCCACTTTTATTTTATAGTGGAATGTTGCTTTATGTGTCTAGTTTTGTGGTCAGTGGATCAGATAACAATCAGTCCATGATAAGCAGTTTCATTGCAAAGTCACTTGGTATGCCATGGGTAGGCCAATTGTTTCTACCAGAGCCCAGGAGAAAGCTGCTTTGGAAATGGATAATATTTTTCAGCACAAGAGGCAATGGTCTTTCTCTAAAGCTTATAATGCCTCTGCTATGGTTATGATATGGGGAGTGCCAAAGGCTCCACACATCTCTGTTTGCCATGAATACTTACATAACCATTGGATATGCTGAGTCGCAAGGTACAGGAGGTAGAGAAGGTTGCATTATGGCCTAAATCTGTTGTAGGGACCCCTGTTGCTCAGGTTCTACTCAGAACTGGCAGCTTTACAGGTTGCCTAGGAGATGGAGCAGTGCAACACATGTGAATGTGGTTTCTGTTGTCTTCTAAATCCAAAGAGTCCAATTCCTTTTTGCTTTTGCATAAACGTAATCCCAACAATTTTTCTCACTTTAGAAAAGACATCTCGATGTGATATTCCGATGTGTCCCAGGCTACTAGGTCTCTAGGAACAGCCCTAGTGTTGCAGACTCTTAAATCTTTACAGAAATCTGTCTCCCATTCTCTACCTTTATGCAGAGGAGGTCTAATTCCCTTGGTCAGAGGTTGCCTCTGTCAACAAGAAGACTTGTGGGAATTTTGAGGTTCAAAATCTTCAGCCATAAAATTATCCACATATGTCAGTACTCAAACCCAAAATGTGTTATTTATGAGACAGGTCCAGAAATCCTAAGTATACTGCATACCTTTACACAAATATTCTTACCCTGTGTATCAGGGTCCCAGTCCTTCTTTACCAGTATCTTTATCTTAGCTTAAAAGCAAAAATGGAATTGAGCCCCTAATTTGTATTGCAGCTCTGCAACCATTACTATGTTCTCTTGGACTGCAGCCATTTCTTCCCTGCAACTACAGAAGAGAGAGACTCTTCCAAAGATGTCGTGATGACCTTTTGTTCTGTATGTGCGTTCCTAATTTTACAATCATGGTTTCAATTTCTCTTTTTTCCTGTGTAATATCACTGGGGTATCGGAAGACCCATGTGAACTATACTTCACAATCTTTGCAATCACTATTGTTATAGCAACTAAGTGCCACAAGCACTTGTTACTCCAATGCCTTTTCCCTCTATCTGCATCTGATTTCATGTCACCACCAGTGACAATTAATCACTCATGATTCCATCCCTTGCTATGGATTGTATATGCTCAATTCCCACCTGGAAAGGTGATGATTATATTTCATATATACTTCTGTCTATCTATCTAAAGATATATGACAAGTCTAATTTTAAAATATAATTTTGAAAGTTTCTTTTCCGAGTCTACTGCTGACATTAATTACTGTATCTGTCAGAGTCCCAAGAATTGGCACATTCAATATGATACTTTGAATAGGATTTATTTACAAAGAGAACATTTACCAACGGGAAGGTATAGGGAAATCACAAGGAAAAGTGCTGTAATCTAAACCAATAGCAACTAAGCTATTACCACCCCTATGACCACAGAGATGAGCTGTTACCAGGCACAGAAGGAGAAAATTGTGCAGAGATGGCTGCACTGACAGAAGTAGTGACATCATTTAAAGTTCACAGCCAGCCTGAGGTGACATTGTAGGATGGAGCCAAGAGAATAAATAACATGACTTTACTCTCTTTCTTCTAACCTCCTGCCAAAGAACCATAATGATCATGCCCTCTTGTTTCCAGAGGGCATGGGGGCCCCTTTTATGTAGTTCCTACAGGTTAACTTTCTGGACCAAAAAGCAGGTATATAAAAGTGGATAGTGGATCTTAGGTTAGATGAAAGATATCCAGTGTATTTCTTATTTCGTTTGCTTAGAGCATAAAATAGTTTGATGAATCTAGTTGGTCCTCACCTTGTTTGATGATGAGAGAATGGAAATATGATTGCATGTAAATATGAATGAGCGATGATGTGGACGTGGTTTTAGGCCATTTATCACTCTTCAATAACTGTTTTCATTCTTTTTACTCCAGTAATACTTTCATATGCTTGACCTACATTGCTGGCAATCCATGAAACCCCTGACTTCATTGCTTCATTCTTTCCTTCCTCTTTCAGCTGCTTTTCCTGGAATTAAAAAAGTAACTGAGAAATAGTGAATTCTCAGGAAAGTAGAATAAAATCCAACGCAGAGGGTCTAGAACATGTAGGTAAAACACAAATTTCAAGGACAGATGTTTGTGGGTCACTGAGCCCACATCTCTACAGTTGGTCTCAAATAACACTCATTTATTCTAGAGGAACTTCTGCGTTCTCACATCGCCCACTGGTGGTCACCAGATGGAGAAAGGCTTGCCTTCCTGATGATAAATAACTCGTTGGTACCAACCATGGTTATCCCTCGGTTCACTGGGGCGCTGTATCCCAAAGGAAAGCAGTATCCTTATCCTAAGGTAAGTAATGCGGAAGTCCTAGTTTGTTCCTTCTCTCCTGCACTAGTGGCGTCATTGATAGTATTCTTGGGTGGGAATCAGTTGTCTTTTGAGGAAAATAGAAGCTTCCCTCATCTGTTAATCAGACATCATTTTCGAGCTTACAGTAGTCGATACACAGTGCTTGGGTAGAAAGAGATAGAGACAATTTAGGGGTATGGGAGCTTTCACTTTTGCTATATTTCTTTCCTTCTGATGCTCATTCTTATTTTTTCTCACCTTACCAGTTGAAAAGAGGGAGAGAAGAGATAGCCGGCAGCACTGAGGCAGGGGCAAGGTTTCTCCAAGTCTATCCTACAAGTTGGTAATAGGTGTTATAAGGGAGAGGAACATACCATGGTTAAGTAAGTTGGAAGTTCTTAAAAAAAAATCTTGCTTCTTTCAGATGATTTTGTAGAGCGCTTAATGCACTATATGTTAATGTGTATTATAAATCTCCTATAAAAAATAGACTAAGCATAAAGAATCTCCAGCAAGAAATAGATTGAGCATAAAGAATCTCAGTAAGAAATAGACTAAGCATAAAAAATCACCAATGAAGAATAGACTAAGCATAAAGAATTTATTAGTATTAGTACTAAAATCAGCATTATTTTCGCAGAGCATACTCTAGAACATACTTTATGCAATGCTGGTGTGGAATCATGGCTCTGGGTAGCTAGGATAGATGCATTTTTTTTTTATCAGATGAAGCAAATACAGAAACACTGTGCAGTCAGCAAAATTATTTCCAAGTATTGGTGAAACCTCTGGAAAACAGTTACAAAAGCATCTGGATTGTGCTGGGTTTTCCCCAGTATGCCATCTTTAATTATTCAAGGTCTCTTCTTATATGCATATTTCCCCATATTTATATAACAACAACAACAACAAAAGCTCATGAGGCCCCCTGTACTCTAATCATGAAAAGATGTCTCATAGAAAACTTTATAATTTCACTTTTCATTTTAGCTCTTAAGAGAGGATGCTATTTTCATTTAGAAGCCATTTTTAAGCCATTCCTTTAGTGAGTTCTATTTTGTTTTTTCCAAGTACATTTGGTTTTCTATCTTTGAATCTGCACACTGCATTAGCTGGGCAAAGGAGGCAAATTTCCATCAGCCTCCTTACTTTGGGCCCACAATGAAGGTGTGGTTACAGAATCTGATGCTGTGATTTTAAAATGCTATTTTTAGGGTCTTCTCTGGGAACATAGATTAGAAAGCACATATACTCCATGCTTTTCAGGAGAAAATAACAATTTAACCTAACAACAATTCATCATATTCATCAAGAGATTTTTATTGTACTGCAAGAAAAGAACTTATGACTTCTTTAATTATAGATTTAGCCATGTTCTTGTGAGTGACAGTTTGGGCCTATATAGCATACCAGCACTTTTTTTTTTTTAAGAGAAAACTTGAAAATATTTCTCAAATATATGAATTCTTCCATCATTTGATTTACTTGTAACAGTAAAAGTTCACCTGACAATTTAAATAGAAAATGGAGATCTAGTGCCATACTGTGAAAGGCACATCCAGTTGTCCAGTGCATTGCCCAAGGGGAACAGAGTCACATCCAAATATTCAGTGCATTGCACCAGGGGAATAAAATCAGGCCCCTGGAAGAGACAATTTTTTGCAATTCATTTCTCAAGAGGAGTAGGAATTTAGGGATTCACATAAAAAAGCCGAATGTGTTACCTCATCTTCGAATTGCCTTATCCATTATGGACTCAAGGTGCTTCAACTTGGGCACTCCTAAGCCTCATAATTCTGTCAATACTGAGACAAATATAGGATAAATGGAAAACATCTGAGAAAATTGAAACATGTCAGCAGTAATTCAGAGACACTGGACACAAACATAGATAAATTATTATTTAATAATTTGCTGTTTAATTAATTATTTGATATTGCTTAATGGTAAAGATAGGCATAACAGAACAATAGTGTTTATTAACTGTAGAAATCACGTGTGCTAATAATGCACTTTGTGTTTTCAGGGAGACTTTTCACTTTTTTTCTTCTCATTTAGTCTTTATCACAATTGTCTCTATTTCAAGAATGGGCAAATAGATCCTAAAAGGCTTAGTGATTTTATATAAGTCACAGTTATTTTAGGAAGAGGGGAATAATTCAAATTTATTGATTTTGTTCCTCATTATGAAACTACAAGGTCAACTTGTATTTCAGAAGATGCAGCTAGAGTCAAAACATCTCTTTGTCAAGTTAACACATGTTTTGTGGAGCTCTATTTTCTCTATTTACTCCTAATGACTTACCTATATATGGGTAGCATTCTTAACCTCACACCTGCTTGCTTGCTCTCTCTCCCTCTCTCTCTATCTATCTATCTGTCTATCTATCTATCTATCTATCTATCTATCTATCTATCTATGTGTGTACATATATGCACACACACACGCATAAAACATGATAGAAGTTTTAGGTGTGCACTAATGACTACCATTAAATAATATTAAAAATAAGAAAAAAGATATTTTAGCAGGCAACACCAAGAGAAAGAATCCCCAGTCCTCAAACCATTTTTAATAGGAACATCTGCCCAGGCACTTAATAATAATAAGACTCAAAGAAAATAGGTCTGTATTTTGGTCCATGTTCTTAAAATAGATTTCAATATCATTGTGAGTGCATTACTTAAATTCTCAGGCTTAACTGTTTTCTATCATAGTTTAAGGAAAATGTTTGATAGTTTTTCCTGTAACAAATGCATTGTTTTTATTTGTTCTTACTTAGGCAATAAACTTTCAATAAGTGCTACTTTAGAAACTGAAGTAGCACATAGAGTGCATACTAAATTGTGCTTTAAAATGAGTGCAATAAATCCCCAATGTGGTCAGATTTACTAATGAAATACTTACACAACAAATATGTTTGTATTTTACTTAATTCAGCATGATTCAGAACTCATAAAATACCCTATCATTAGCAATTCAGCACAAAAGAGACGCACAGTTCTATCCCAGTAACCTCAGGTTAATCTTTTTAATTAAAACATTATCTCGTTTAATGACAATTTAGTTGCCAGTAAAATAAGGTTAATTATTATTGAGGTTTGTGTTTCAGAATCATAGAGAAAGGAATTCTGTGGATTTGCTGTCTTTGTGGCAAATGTGACCATAAAAAGCAAATAGATGAACTCCTCTAATTTGCAAACTCTTGAAATGATTCAAATATTAAAAAGTACAGATGAACTTTTGATGTGTGCTTAATTTCAAAACTCCGTGGAAAGATAAAAATCTAACTGAGATTATAGAATTCTTGACAGTTGAATTACGGAGACAGCCTGATGTTTGGTTGAATTGTTCATTTTTTGTCTGAAAATTGACCACATGTGTATATAAGTGTTCATCTGTGCTCATGTGGAAACTAATTGAGATATTAGTAATCCTGTACATGTATAAGCCTATAGTGCTACTGATGTAAAGAAAACTGCCTTAAACGATATGATAGTAACTGATATGTCTTTAATAAAGTATGTCATATAGCTATGCATCATTAGTAAAAGTTCACAAAAAGATCAAATTTAATTTCCCTTTTGCTTTAATCATTGTGTTGACTGATAAAAAATATGAGCACAGCTTTTCACTATAGAAAAGAACATTTAGTGTCTTAATAATTATCATTTTTAATTCACTACTATGTACTATTTTAGGAACTTTATATAAATCATCTTCTTTTGTTAGTCCACATAGCAAAACTATGAGATGTTTTCATCTACAGACAGGAAAACTTCTTTGACTCAAAACTTACAACTTGTGACATATTCTCCAAGAGGTGTTTGTCTCATTTATGATAATCAAATAAAATAATACTTGGGTATTTTTTACATCTTTCCATGGTCCGTAACAAGTAAATAACACAGTCAAAATTTGAACTCTGATTTCTCTGATTTACAGATTAAGCTAAACCAGTTCTCAAAATGTGGTCCTTTCAGCAGCACCAGGGGTGCTAACCTTATGCTGGAGTGGGCTTCATTCAGCAATCGGTGATTTAACAAGTTCTCTAGGTACTCTGATTCTGATGCAGGCTAGCCTTTGACAACCACTGAGCTGTACTACTTAGATATGTGGATGGATGGTTGGATGGATGGATGGATAGATTAGAAGGATGTAGAGATATAGACCAATGTTTTTATCAAAACTTGCATACTGATTATCTGGGAATCTTGTTAAAAAACAGATTTGTAGGCCCACACTCAGAGATTCTGATTCTGTGTCTGACTCTAGGTCTGAGGTGTGGGACTCATGAATTTGTGTTTCTAAGGTTCCAGGTGAAGCTGATTAATGCCACTCGTCCAAGAACAACACTTTGATGGCACTGCTAATACTACATCTAGCTCTAAATTTGAACATACCTGATCCAGCTAGAGAAGTGGTCAGTCTAACAATTAAATGGATAAAGCCAATATTTTCAGGGAGGAACATGACAACTAAATTAAAACAAGAATAGTGTGAAAGGAAACTCCTAAGAGCTGTAGAAACCTAAATTGACCAACAAATATGCTCAGGCACTGGAGGGTTTGGGAGCAATGAAAAGATTTAAAAATTCTGGGACCAGAGCATTCAGTGTGAGGCAAGCTCACTGGTTATCTTCCATGAAAACCTTTACTGTATAAACCATTTCCATAAGGTCTCTTAGTAGTCACCTCATTTCTATAGTAAAAGCCTCTCCTGGCTCCTTTCTTTGGCTCAAGACTTCTGACCTGAGTATGACACACTGCCACAGGTGTTCTAGTCTCTTGATAACCTAGCAAAGAATTCTTGGGAGTTCATGCTGACTATTGGTGGGATGTACTGTGTTGCTTCCAGTCTTGATGGGTTTTGTCAATGCCAATTCTCTGAACATGAATCCTTTGTCATCTTTAAATCAGTTTTATCATTCTCTTTAGATTTTTGTCAGGTCTTTTAATTCAACTCACTTTTAATTTCCTTCCTCTCCTCTGTATATCTCATATGTCTTCTCTTTAAAGTATCAGCCATATCATAAGGATAATGGTGCAGTATTTAGAAGTACATTGATCCACAAATAATCAACTAACTTGGTACATCATTCATTCATGTGAACATTCATTCATTCAAACTGCTTGAGATATGTTAGTGAATGTTCCCATTTCTGCCCCTTCATTGCTCACAGTGTATTTAGAAAAACTCTGAAGGCCATTGAGTGGGAATGAACTGAAAGCACAACAGCAGCATTGCAGTTAAGAGGATCCTAGGTTTAAATACTAGCTGCCTCAGTTATTAGATATTTCACCTTGCAGTTACTTAGCTTTTCCATTTTAATTGGTTATAATTTTATCTGTAACTGCAGTAAGGACATTGAATGAGGTAATTCTTGTAATGCTTTTAGCATATACTATATGCCAGAAACATACCAACTGCTATACATGCTAGTTGTTATTTATTTAATAAAATTTTGATTCACTGAACTCGAATTGCATATCCTCACCACTCTGCCTTTCTACTCTTCATGCCAGGGACTCAGAGAGGGCAGTTTGCCCGTGGCTCACCTCCCAAGGGTCAATTATGCAGATGAGTCACCTCATTTAGTAATTAATAACATTTATTTTTTTTTTAAGAAGCCAGGGAGATTGATGTGATGGAATACATTAGGGTTTGTGGAATTACAAGCTTGTAGTACCTGAATTAGGTAGATTTTCTCTCTCCCTTCCTTCCTTCCTTCCTTTCTCCTTCTTTTTATATTAGCCAAATCTTCTTCCCATTGCATTTCATATCCTATAATCTTAAGTAGTTGCTTTATCCACTGGCTGTTTCGTACAGCCGTCCCTTCTGGTGCCATTCGAGGGAAAGAACACAGTAGCACTGCCTAATGAATGAAGTCATCACGATTTCCTATCACCTTTAATTGTCTGAGAAAAGTGCTTGAGAAGCAGCAATCTCCAAAAACAATTGAAAGCAATCAAGTTGTTGAATTTAAAATCGTTTCTACTTCAGAGAAATTAAACATTTTTCCCCCAACACAAAAAAGTAAATGAATCAAAATTCTTTTTCTTTTTTGCTCAATATATTCTAATGCTTACTATACTTGCATTACAACTTTCATTTTCTCAAAGGCAGGTCAAGTGAACCCAACAATAAAATTATATGTTGTTAACCTGTATGGACCAACTCATACTTTGGAACTCATGCCACCTGAGAGCTTTAAATCAAGGTATGCAATTTCAATTTTGCTTTTATGGGGAAATAGATATTTTCACTCCAATTATCATTTTGTTGCAATTTAGAGAGAGATGTGATAAGCTCAACAAATCCACTTGAAAATAAAGCTGAAGTTGCTTCCATTAGCGAGGAATGAAGTCATTCTCAGTGTCTGGCTGTTTCCAAGAAGCATTTCATTTCAAAGTGATTATCACCACCACAAAATGACTGTAGATTCTGATGCTGAGAATTAGGTCTTTTGCTGGGGATATGACAGAGAGATGGGGACAAAGGATAATTTTCCACTGAATTTTCTTCAGGAAA
Organism: Lepilemur ruficaudatus; assembly: GCA_963574885.1. Lineage (NCBI taxonomy): Eukaryota > Metazoa > Chordata > Mammalia > Primates > Lepilemuridae > Lepilemur > Lepilemur ruficaudatus. The sequence continues at coordinate 12,038 of CAUYRT010082626.1, read as the reverse complement.
ATAGTTGCTCCATTTTTAAAAAGGTGTTCTTTAAATTAAGGGTATGATCTCCTTGGAATTTGGTAGTTTTCCAATTGTGTCCCCACAGTGTGCCAAAGATTCTCTAGAATTCTTCTCCAGGCAGAAAAAATTTAATGAGATTTTTTTCATAGTATCCAACATATGAAGACTTCATATTTAAAAAGTTGGAGCAGGGAGAAAAGAAATACATTTTATGTGTCAAAATTATAATTTAAATGTTATCAAAATCTTCAGCAGTGAACAAATAGTCATGTGTATTTTTCAATCCAGAGTAGTCTCAAAACTTCAAAGGTGATTTTTTCAAATATTGGAGCCCTTTGGAAATTTACCACAGTCCAGAAGTTGAAATAGAAAGTTGATTTAGAAAATGATTTCACACTATATTGAGCTAAGCTTGAAATTTGTTTTAATGATATCCATAATCAATGCAAATTCCAATAAAAATTTCCCTCAAATGTTGTTTCATTGACATGTTTAGGAAAAAAATCATCCTGGTTGGGAATTTTCACAGATAGTACAGACTGGTATGTGTAGATATTTTTGCTACTTGAAACGGTAATAAAAATTTATGCAATGCTTATAGAAGAAGGCCCTCATTAACTACCTCGTACAAACTGTTCCTTTTACTGACAGAATGACGATACCCAGAGAGAATGAATGGTTAAGGTAGAACCTCAGAACTGGTTGTTAGCAAAGGTAGAAAATGAGGTAAGGCCAATTTCATCAAGTTATAGAATTGACAAGTACAAGGCAGGAGGTTGACCAAATCAAACAGAAACTTCTATTTCTGAGCTTGATCTACCAGCCATGAATGATTTAGTCACCAGTGAAGCAATTACGGAAACTATTGACATTTTAACTAGTCCTTAACTCTTATCTTTTTCTCTGATTTGTTTAATGCTCTGAATTAACAGGAAAGGGAACTAAAGTAGGAGTATTAGAGTCACATGTCTACCCCCATTTCATTTGTCTCCTTGGACAAGTCACTTTACCTCTCTCAGCACCGGATAATTTCTAATACTTATGTTTTTTAAATCTTTGCAATAGATTTAAAATAGTTTTATAATATACATGTTTCTTTCTAACAGGAGCTAATGATTCCTGACCTTGACTTTGTTACCTATTTGTGTAAATATAAACTTATGTAAATTGATTCATTACTAACATATTTTTTCCCATATCCTATTAAGTTCATCAAATTCCCTCTCTTTTGGAGTTTGTGTTACGTTTGTAGCATAGCTACCTGTATAATTTGAGATACTACATACAGTCTCAATAGCAGAATATTTAAATAATTAAGTAAATATTAATTTATTCTATAATAATTTACATTTTTACTCTTTTTGGTATATTATCTAAGCATCATTATATTTTATAATCTTTAGATTATTTGTAAGATGGCAATCAGTAAGTGAACCGTATATTTCTCAGTATAGTTACAAGCTATTTTTTTTCTTTGCTGTGCTTTTTCCCACCATACCTGAACCTCAAATATGACCAGCTCTTGGGTTTCTTCTCTCTAATAAAAATCACCATAATGACAAGAATAGTAATTGAATATATATGGGTATGCCTATAAAGACAGAAAGATTAATAAGATAAATATAGAAAGATATACTTTTATGACTTAAGCTACCATACAAATTGTACTCCCTGACTCTCATCACCCCTCAAGGAATAAAATATGTTGGTACTGAAAATCTTAGGTCATTGGTTTGATCTGTTTGATTGTTTATTTGGCTGATTGGTTTATTTATTGATAATAACTAACTTTCATGATTATAATAGAAAAAGACCCCCAAGCTAGTATCATCATTTGGTAGATTTTCCCTTCAGCCAGATAATTATACCTAGTCAAAGACTGTAAAATAAATAAATTTAAATTCATTAATATGGTCAAAAGAGAAATTAAAAGGACAAAATGATCTAGAGAAAGGCATAATTTCTTTTCCCAATTTCTACCCTCACACCTCATTCATTTGTTTTATTAATTTATTTATTTATGCCTGATTCAGCTAACGACACTTCATTAAATGAATTTAGACTATGAATACAACTCTTTTCCAATAGTAATTCAGTTCATATTCATCGTCAATCAGTTTATTTTTATTTAGATTATGGTCTATATTGCTTCTGAAAAGAATGTGGCATGGTAGAACTAAGATAATACTCCTTCTTCAATGTCCCCAGAACCAAAGCAAGTTAGGTGAATCATCTCACCTTGGGAGAAAAAAACATTTTGCAAAGTGCTGCACTATGAGTTTAAAGTATTGCAAGCACTGAGAACCTTTATTAGAAAATTTAAATGTGAATTTAAAAATACACAGTTAAGTTCCAGCGAAATAATTTTTTGTAATAATGAATCATGCATATTTTTCTACATATTAGGTAAGTGTCACATTGTTTTGGGGAAATGATGCATTGTTATTTGTGTTCAGACCTCTCCAGTCTAAGGAGTTAAAGTAATGATTTGCCATTGGTTTCTCCTTACTCTCTGTCTTTAGCATTAGTTTACTTATTGGAAATCTTTCTCTATTTCCCCATCTTTTGTGACCCATTGTTCTCAACCTGCATCATGGATGTTACACTGCCATATCGCCCTGTCATCTGGGCTTGACACTCTCATGCTTTTTCCTCCTATTTAATTGAATATGTCTGTCTAGCCTACATCTCTTACAAGGACTATCTGTGCTTTCCAAAAAAATATAATTAATAAATTCATCTGTGCTCATGGAAGTGTCCTGAATGATTCTTCTTACAAGTAATGAATAGTTATTAACAGAGGTCTTTGGAGGACACTAGCTACAAGTTGGTCATGAATAGCATCATAATACACTTATGGGCAGACTCCTAGATTATCTGGAAGAGAATGAGCTCAGAGTATCTATATGTGCATAAAGATTATGTTTGGAACATAAAGCAGTGATTAGACAGAAAACCAGTGAAAACATGGGCGTGCCTGCTAACATACCTGTCTGCAGGTGGTGCTGGGGCCTCCATACCCTTGCGAACAATTGGATCTTCTGTGCCAGACCACCCAGCTGATAGAAAGTCTCTGTTGACTTGAGTGCAATCCCTCTAACCAGCTTGTCTCTGTCTCTGTGGCTCAAGAGGACCAGCTCCTCGAGGACTCCCTGGGTAATCCAGAGCCATGGGGACTAGGAACAAGCAGGAAAACCAGTTATAAGAAAGGGACACTTCTGCTGGCCACTGGTCGTGGGACACCAGATCTAATGTGTTCATGAGATGAAGTTCCAGGAGCACAGCCACATCTGCAGCAGGCAGGCCAAGGAGTGTGACATTTCCAGGTAAGGGCACTTCTCTACTCCCTCATTTAGAGAAAGCCCGAATACTTACGAGCAAGCAGAATAAGGCAATATGAATCATAGAGAGATGTACACCTAGGGTCCTGGGGCAAAGAAAGAAAGAATATAGGAAGTGATTTAGTTATTAGATGTATTTTTCCCCTCTGCCTATGTGTCAAGCTCTACCTTAGCTTCCATTTTGGTTATTTTAAACACTTCAATATAGAAATTTCCATGGTTTGAAATTGCCCCTTGTAAGACTTAAAAAATTCAATTTTGGGAAAAATTCTCTCTCTTCAGATTATAGTTGTCATGTGCAACAGGTATAAATAAGGTGTATATATTATGTTTTCCTTGTGACTATAATGTACATCTTTGTTTTACTTGTGACCATAATGTATATCATGTGCAAACACACAAAATAATCACATGATTTAATCAAAGAGAAATGTAAGCATATGGCTATAAATTAATGATTTTTACTTAACAATTTTACATCTAAGGTAGTTTTCTCTTTAAAAATCAGTTTTGTACTATTTGTACTATTTACATTTGTACTATTTGGCTTTCAGTTCTTTTTTTCAAATATTAAATCCTTTTTAAAAGTCAATATTTGCCGTTATATATAATAAATATAATTTGTCAGTGTCTGCCAAGGCATTGCAAAGATGTTCTTATAACGTTTTACTTGGGCACTCCTTTGAAAGTGAAATCACTCAATACTTAAATTTTGTTGTATTGTTGATTTTTAAAATTATTCACGTTAGTCATCTCATTTTGCACACAACATAATATTACTTACTTTAGCTAATTGAGACAAATTTCTGATTGAGTTTGAAAATCAACTATATACCAATTCTACCTAGATTTTTTCCAAAAATTTGGCCTTCGTGAATTTGCATTCTTTGGTTAGCTGTTTATAATGTTAATTTATACTTCAATTTTGAATATTTATACTAATTATTCAGAAATACGTATTGTCAGAGTTCTGTACTTCTTTTCCCAATTATTTATAGTACCTACTATCCTTTTTCTGCAAGCTAAATTCTTTGGATAAAAATAATATTAAAGTATTATTTAGGTTAATAACTGTATTTTCTGCTTTTTACTATCTACAGTGCTAAATATGATAATATACATAAAATATATCAGCTTAAACAAAACACAGTGAAAATGAACAGAACATTGTTCTTTGCAGGATCACTAGGCCCATTGATTTGACCAAAGATTATCCCCACATCAGCTGCAAATGAGAGTCAAAGTTGCCTTGTTGAGTCCATTTAGGGCACTTCATATTACGATTTCACTGAGTTTATATGCAGTTTTCAAGCGGGGCTCAGCTGGTTGTGAAAGCTGCCAGATGTCTTGAAGAGACTGTTGAAGAAAATATGGCAGGCTTCGCTGTGTGGCAAGTTATGCTTGCACTTCTGCTGACATATTCACTGTGACAGGCTAAGAGGCTTTCTAGGGGAAGCAGTAACTACTCAGTAATGTTGGCAGTGTTAAGATTCGTGTAGCTGAATATCTAACTCGGATGTATCTAAAGACAGGTGATTTGTATCACAAGGTTTGTCTTCTGTAAGTCATTTTTTTCTAATTCACATGAAAACTGAGTTGATTAGTTTTAATGCAATAGTCATGGATGGCACTTTCAAGCTATTTCTAAAGCAACTCATCTATCCCGAAACCAGGCAAGTTTGCAAAATACTTGTTACTTTTTTCTTTCTAACATAAATGGATGATTATTGATGACTATGTTTTGTTGTGAATGAGTTGGAAGTTTTGTGGTATATTTTGTAAATTTGGAATATATAGTGTGTCATAAAGAAAGATATGTAAACCTTTCCCTACTCCATCCACCCTGAGGACATCGTAGGCCCCACCAATTAGCATTCTTACTATATCAAAACTTTAACAACCTTTTATCTTTTTCAGTATAATTCTTTATTTGTTTTAAACTCTTTCAAATAAATAAGATACTATTTAAAAAGTATAAATAAATGTTGGGACTGGCCCTTGGTCCACAACTGACAAAGAGTAAAACAAACCATTTATATATTTGTAGCCAAAGTCCCCATGTATAAAGTAAAATAACATGGAGTTTATACATAAGGAATAATTACTAAGTGAAGAAATCTTTGCCTTCTAATTGGACATTGTGTTTTTAAAGAAATAAAAACAATATAGCTTTAAAAATGTATATTGGTTTTGCACATATATTAGTACTAATCAATTGAAATTTTTCATAAATGTCTAGCATCCGGTTATTTTTCTGGAAAATAATTCACTCAAACTTATTTTCAAATTTTCTGCATATTTGTATATATATGGATATGTTCATGTGAAGGTACATATACACACATTAGTGTCAATATACTTAAATATTTACAAAAAAATATTTACATATACACATAAATAAAAATTAATGTGATGTAGCATTCGTATAGTGGTTCAGTTATTCATGTATATACAATGGCAAGTATATTTTATCGGTGTTATGTGGATTCTCTTTCTCTAAACATAAACTTTACTTTTATTTCCAAACTAGAGAATACTATATCACTATGGTTAAGTGGGTAAGCAATACCAAGACGGTGGTGAGATGGTTAAATCGACCTCAGAACATCTCCATTCTCACAGTCTGTGAGACCACTACTGGTGCTTGTAGTAGAGTGAGTATAATTTACATTTCTTTTATGCTTAAAATGAAGTGTTTATCCTCCCTTACAAGGGAAATCAGGAAATCCTTTGTACAAAGCCTCCAATACCAACTTCCAAAGGAACTAGGAAAAGAGTATATACGTTAATCCGTAAAGTTTCTAAACTTTGAAGTGAGCAGAATTTATGATAAGCGAAAGAGAACAAACTGAGCTTTTGAAAAATAAATGAATTCTTATTTGGCATAAAGGATAGTCTAAGTCACATTAGTTTCATTCTCAAATGTGGGATTTCTCTCCATATTTTGTCTTTGATTAACTTGAGAATATAAGGAGTTTCTTTCCTATCTTCTTTTTAAACATATTCCATTTTTTCTTTAGATTACAATAATTTCATAAAATAACAGTGTTTCTGTCCTAACATTAAGTAAAAATAGTAAAAAATAATTGGTTCTTGAGCCACTCTATTTTGAAAGCAGGTTATATTTTAATTTCCAAAATAAGTTTTTATAAACTTGCCAGTAAATTAATGTGTTATTTTTAAGGTTCTTGGTAGAGGAAACTGTGTAATCTATTTAAATTGTTATATTATACACACAGTATTTTGGTAAAGGATTCCCAGATTATATCATAATTGAATTTTCAAACTTATGCCCTGGAAAATATAAATTTTTCAAATGTATGCCCTGGAAAAGAATAAATTTTACCAGACAGTCTATATACAACTGTACAAAATATATAAGATAATTGTTTTCAGATATTGGACGATAGGAGGATCAGGGCCATAAATACTGAAATAAAGTAAATGCACAAGATCAACCCTTCTGTGACTTTCTATTTCCAACACGTTGAGACCACAGGGCACGGAGATGGGGCCTAAGCAAAGCACAGTGATCTAGGTGATCTAAGTAGGCAGAGAGAATCCAAGTTTGGGGCTATTGTGGTGACTGGAATTTATAGGACAGGGACCACAGAAGTTGGAGCTATATAGAAAAGGACTCCAACAATCTATGGAGAGGATCCCTTAAGTCTTTGGCTCAATGCTTAATTCTGCGTACACACAGCATGCCTCCATGTTGCCTTGGAGAAAACAACTACTAGAGATTTTTGAGGCAAAGAAAGAGTCTACCTGTTGCACAGTGCTTATAGACACTGGATTTCTGAAAAGCAGCAGTGGAGAGATCTCACTGAAAACCCTGAGCATTGAACTCAGAGCCCAAAAGAAAGTACCTTAGAAGTAGGTCTGTTTTACACTCCTTCTAATGAACCTTTCAATTACAGTTTGAAGGAATCAAGTTCATCTACATGTAAATTATCTATCAGAATAAAGTTTGCCTTTTTCAAAGGAAAATGAAAATTTTAAAAAGACTCTCAATAAGATGGTATATACAATATCAATCACATAATCAAAATATACTATATATGTAGAGAAGTAGAAAATATAACCTACTTACTGCCCTCAAAAATATTCAATAGAAACAGACCTACAAAGGATAGCAATGTTGGAATTAGCAGACAAATAATTTTTAAAAAGCTGTTAGAAATGATAGCATTTTAATGGGCAGTTAAATGAATTTTGACAAATGCATGTATCCCACAGTCCACACCTCATCAAGATATAGAATGTTCCTATCATCCCAGAAAGTTCCTTTGTGACCCTTTCTAATCAATCTCAACCCCCAGTGGCAAACACTGACCTGTTAAATAGTCTGTCAAAGAATGAAATAAAGAGACAGACATTTCTCTTCGAATGGAATGACAAGCATAGACATGGAAATGAGATAGTTCAATCAACCATTTACTTTCCAGGTTTGGCTGATGCTTTTCACATTAAGCTTGTATTATTAGAAAATTTATCTCAGTCTCCTCTTTCATATGGCTAGATTATAGACTGACTGAAATATCTCCATTTATTTGTTGAAGTCTTCTGTATGGTTTCTAATGCAGCTGATTACTAAATCATTAAAAAATCGGCCTACATTTATTCGAGTTAATCAGAGAAAGCCTAGCACATTACCTTCTCTATATAAGGATAATCTAAAGATTTTCATTACGTACAGGTAACTGCAAAGATAAATTAAAATGCTTCAATAGAAAAATAGGTATAATAATCCTATCAGATTATTGATTTGACACATGATTGATACTCTATTTCTATTCCATGTATGAAGTTAAAAAGATTGTACTTACTGCTGTTTGAAATAATAAGACAGAAATAACATAGGAAGTTTTGGGCTTTCATGGGTTCTAACAAAACTTGTTTGTACTAACCAGTAGTGACATTGGTGTCTATTTTATGTCTGTGTTTTACAGATACCAAGAATAATTATTGCTGAGGTGTAAATAAAGAATCAAGGAATGATTTAATTAGACGTTTTCCAGATGTCTGCATGTAGCAAAGATCTATTGAAAAAATTCCCTGAAAAGTCAAAGTGGTCAATTACAATGTAATAACAATATGAATTTAGGAAGGGAAAGCAGTATTAAAAAACCTGTGAATAAATTATTATCATTAACACTTTGAAATGAGTACCTCTGCATATGAGAAAATCCCTAATATAGTGTTTTAGTTGTCTTAAGTTGAATACTTTTAGTGTAGAATCATTTCTTTCAGAAGACTATGAGATATTTCAAGTCATTGCATGCAAACAGTATTACTAAAACTTGTTTTATCTACACACATTTAACTTGGAAATAAATGAGCCTAATTTTGGTTTTTTCAGTATGATTTTTGGTTCTGATCCTTGGCAAGACTGTTTTGAAAGGACATATGATTTTATTTTGAATGCTTAATTTTTTTCCTGTAAGACTGAGGTACTACTTATTAATAAGAAAAAAAAATGGCTATTATTAAGAGTAGAATTGAATATGGAAAGAATGTCCACTTTTTAATTTTATTCCTGGCTGTTTGCCCAGTTCCTTTGAAGGACTTAATAATTTTTTTCCTGATGACGCCTAGAGGTGAAAAGAGACAGTATCTGGTGGTTCAAACAGTTTGAATGAGGTAATCAAACGGAGCTGGAAAGTGATCCTCTATCCCTGGTGACATACTGCTGGGAATTCTGAAAGTGTTCACCAAAGAAAAGACTTTATGATTAAATTACCATTTAATCCCAATTCTCTACTTACTCATTCAGTTTAAATCAATAATGACAATGGGATCTCTCATGATATTTCACCAGTTAAAAGGAAGGAAAAAATGCCTGAAGATAACAGTATAAAAAAATGAAATTGATGTGTGCTCATTTAGGTCTTTAGATGCTTCATAGAGTTAATTGTTTTGTTTCAGAAATACGAAATGACGTCTGATACGTGGCTGTCTAAACAGGTATAGTATAGTGGTCCTTGTCACATTTTGGCCCATGTGATCATCTTTTTCACCCATTTGTAATGTGATAACTTTTTTTAAAAAAAGTTATTTGGATAATACAATATGACTTTAAGGTTTTGCTAAGTTTGACAAAGTAATTCTTTTCCATTAAAACATTTACGATTTGGACTTTCTATGACATCATTTGTGAAAAGGTTAGTTCTGTTTTATTCTAATGGCACACAAATTGCAGAATAACTATCAGGATCCATTTTCAGGATCATATATATAAGTAAACTTTTGAAGATGAAGGAGAAAAAGTTAGGACCTACCAAAACTGGTTATCATAGCTATTGTTCAAATTGCCAAGAAAATTGACCGAATCTCCATATAGATCGGTCATGTAGAGATTATTCAGATGAATACTTTTTTCCTTAAATGTATCCTGCTCATAATGCTAGTTTGTGACACCAGTGAAGTTTGGCTGGTTTTGATTTATTTTGTTCTTTACAACCCTCTTTTATTTTGTATTTTCTCCCTAGGTGTCATACACATCTATGCTTTCAATTACCACTCATATATTGAGACCTGCTAATTTATAGCCCCAGGTACTTCAATGAGTTCTAAAACATTCAAAATTATGCTTGGCATTTCCTCCTAAATCTATAAAAGTGGCTGCACACTCCCCAGGTCTAAACTGAACACATTTCTCTTCTGGTCATTCTTATTTCTTTTTATCATTGGAATCAATGACATAATTATCCATCCAGCAATTAAAACTGTTAACCTAATAGTCATCCTAAAACCTTTTCTCAATCTGTATATATAATTACTGTATGCAGATTTTACTTTGATTTTACTCTCAAAGATGCCTCAAGTCAATTTACATTTCTCCAATTCACAAACACTGCCTAGGTTCAAACTACAGGTACAGCAGTTCCTCTTTAAACTGGTGAACTCTCAACCCCACAGGAACCTGCCAATCTGTTCTCCATGCTGCAGGCTGGCTACTTGACCTTCATGATGCATTTGATTATCACTACCAACATCCTCCTCATATTCCCACTCCCACAGCTCAAACAACTTTTTTCTCTTCTTTCCCTCCTACAGATAAAGACCAACATCCTTAAGTGGTCCATAAGGGATTAAAGTAAAAGTTTATCCATCTCCGAGTCTTATCATCCTTACACCCATTTTCTCCATTCTAGCCACATTGACCCTCCTTTGCACAGGAACTTCATAGGTGTCCTCCCTTCTGGATATAATTCTCTCAAGCTGTCTTGTTTGAAGCCTATTCATTTTTCAAACCCTGGCTTATATCACCTACATAAGAAGTCATCTCCTAACGAATGAGAAGAAGCAATTTTCTGCCATTCCACAAACATCACCCAATAAAGTTATCTTAAAGTCAATTGAATCTTTGTTGTGACACTTATGCAAATATTAAATATTTCCGTGATTTATCATGGAGACATAAGGGCAAGGAGGATATTTATTTTTTACTCCCTTTTGTAAATGCCTAGTATAGAATCCAATACATAAGAAGAACTCCATAAATACTTATTGAATGAAGAAAGAAAGAAAGTAAGAGAGAATTGTGCGTAGGCTAAACCCTTGCTTGTCTGAAGGGGAGATAAAGAGAGAGAGAGAGAGAAAGAGAGAGACAGAATGTTTCTAAATGTGTTCACATACATGGGTATCTATTAATATAAATAATTTTATCTTAGTGTATAAAATAAAATTTGAAAAAAAAACCTTGATTTAGCAGCCAATAATAGGCTCTCACAAAATTAAGGCAGATACTGAAAATAAAACAATGAAAAACAATGACACAATGGATATTGATGTATTCTAAATTGCCCTGAATTGTTAAGCCTCTTTTGCCATCACTTTTACTGCTGGTGACATTCATAATAGTTTACCACACATCAACATAATATATGCTTTTTTGAGATTATGCCATCTAAATTTTAAATCGCAAATTTATAAATGTTTGATAGACTTTTTTTAAACCAGAGCATCCAGTTATCAATTATTCAGTAAGAAAATTCAGTTGGTAGTTTATCACAGTTGATTTTTTCTCCAGAAGCTCTAAAGGAATTTTATGAAATACTTAGATGAAATTTAAAGGATGAGTATGCTAGGAATAATGAAAAGAAACTTCTGAGATAAGCAAACTTCTAAAATAATTAGAAATTTAATAGAATCATCATATGCTCTCTTTCTGAACAGTAGGAAGCATAGGGAGAAGTGCACATCTTCGGCCTAGCTTTCAAGGGACCTACGGCTGGGATGACCAGTACATAATATGTCCGGTCAGGGGATAGGGTTCAGAATCCCCAGTTCAGGGCCATGTGTGTCATAAACATTGACTTGCTTAAGGTCATGAAAGGGGGCAGTGAGGTTGGCAGAATGTCGACAGCCAGGTAATGTCTAGTGGAGAAGGTGTTTAAGTCCAGCCATGCATTTGAGATTGAAGTTCCCATCTGTTTCTTTTCGGAACCACTTCTAAGGCGCCAGAATTGGAGAGATGGCAATGTAAATGGGGGAATGCTCAGATATCCCTGTACCAGAAAAAAGCTATTTATTTATTTATTTTTTTTAATTTCAGGAAAATATGAGAGTACAAACATTTTGGTTACATTTTATATCTTTGCCTCTCCCTAGCAAGGGTTAGAGGTATGCCCCTCCCCTCCACAATGCTCACCGCATCCCTCAGATGTGGGTCTATGCCCCCAACCCCCT
>CAUYRT010082625.1:0-63298 GCA_963574885.1 Lepilemur ruficaudatus | reverse complement strand
TGCTTGAAATGTATTTGGGGATGGGAATTAGGGGACTTAAAGGGGGAAGGAAATCCTCTAAAACTGATTTATGTGAATAGCTGTGCAACTTGGTAAATTTACTAATAACCATTTAATTGTACACTTAAAATGGAGTAAAGGCATGATATGTAAATTACACTTCAATAAAGAAAAAAAAATTTCTTGTGCTTCAAAAGACTTCAAGAGGAGTCTAAGCATAAACTATGGACTTGGGAGAATACATGATAAGTCAGGAAAGCCTTCCCATTCTGGAATCTAGTTGAGATTCCCTGGGTTAGGTTAGGAAGAGAGAGTCTGAGAGGAAGCAAGATAATTGTAGAACTTGTGGGTCCCTTGAAAAAAGAAGCTTGAGAAGGAAATAGTAGCATCCCCAGATAGAAATGAAGACTCTAAGAAGGGAACCCAGAGCCCTGGGAGACACAGACTCTGCAGACGAAAGGCTGGGTGCTGTGTCAGCAGAGACTGGCTCAAAGCTGCTTCCCTGAGTGTCCCTTGTCCTGGAGAGGCCTGAGAGCCGCTGAGAAACCCTGGACAGCCAGGAGTGTCGTGATAATTGCCAGGGTTCTAGGCCATCCCACGGGGCATCTGGTGGCCTCACATGGACTGAGAGCTGCAGATTCAATTCTCTGGCACATGAAAGGGTCACAGGAACAAGGAGAGTCTAGGAACCTAAAAAAGGCTTTCCTATAGAAACATGTAATTTCTATATAATTACCAATGTAACTACACTAGAGTCCTCTTTGTTATACTAAAACAGGAAGAAAAAGCCTTGTTAAAAAACATAATTCAACCCAGAATTTAATACCACTACTGAGCGATGCCTCTGAGTTTGATTAAACATTTAAATCCTTAGTGGAGCAGGAAAAGCTGCAAAGGCAGGACCAGGAAGATCTCTTAAGGTTTGTAGCAGTGGCTGTCAAGATTCACGTGCATTTGCATGTGGAGGTCATTTTACTTCTACCTTAACTATTATAATTAACATTTTTGGCACTTCTTATGTGTCTGACATTTGCATATACTTTGCATACATTAATTCATTTAATCCTTACAGAAACCTATAAGCTAAAGCCTACTATCCTCATTGACAGCTCAGGAATCTGATTGCAACTGGTTCAAGGTCACAGAGGTACGGAAGACCACAACAGGTCTATAGGCCTCCACAGCCTATTTTCGTAATCATTAAGCTGTTCTGTCAGCCCAGTAGGCTTTGTTCCCCTAGTGCAAATTGTCTCCAAAAATGTAATTAAAAAGAAAAATATCTGGTCATTCAGGGACACAATCCATGAAAATGTATTTATAATTCAGGAAGAGGAGGCAGGGGAGGGCATTCTCTACTAACCATGGTAAGCAATCTGTTCAGTCCCTAAAGCATGAAGTTTGATTTTCTTTTTATCTGGCTTTTATGTTCAAGGGAATATAAATGTCAGGAATCAAGCATTCCCTCTGGGTGGTGGAGTAATAAATAACTTTCATACCATTTTGCACAGATGCTGTGACTAAATTGAGATCAGGAAAGATATAGACAACTATAGCAACAAACTGATGATGGATCTATTTTTAAGAGCAACAGTTAAATTAGAAAGATTTGTCCAAAAAAAGTCCTCAGAAGGAAATAATTTGGGCACAATTCTAAGAAATTCAAAGGAGATTCAAAGCTACAGTGAATGAACAATTCACTCAGCCCAAAAAGGGCTGAGGTAATCATTTCCCGGTTTTAAATAAAATTCTGAATATTTTAAGGCACAAAAGCAAAGAAAAGTTTTATACCTTGGAAGACTTAAAATATTAATGGGAATAAAGGAAAATATTTCTGAAATAATGACACTTTTATACCCAAAATGTAATATTTATAGCTGTCTTTTGGGAAATTTATAATTAAAACCAAAATATGAATATTCATCCTAACTTGATTCAATTTCATTCATATAGCAAATATTTTGAACCATTCCAGCCTAATAATACCATTCCTGAATATTTACCCTAAGGTAATAACACAAATATGTCAATAACAACAGATGTTCAATGCAGCATTATTTTGTAATAGTAATATATTAGAAATAAAACCAAAACAAAGGAAACTAATAATATACTGAATAACAATTATTTGTCAGGCATTATCTGGGTACTTTACTTATGTTATTCTATTTAGCAGTAATAATCTAGATATTCTTTTCATAATGTGTAGGCTGAGATGAACTCGCTTCCACTGCAGCTTTCAGCTCATGCTTATCTACCTTGGTCTCAGGTTGCCCATGTAGATCATTTTCAAGATTAAAATCACTAGAACAGAATGTCTCAAGCCATCTATGTCCCGTGCATTCATTAGCCACAACCTTCCCAAACATTTCGTTGATTTGAGCTGTCTGTGCTGCTTTGGTTCCATGATGGAACTCATATTCGAAAATAACTTGAATTTTTTACTTAGCTATGGTTTCACAAAAATTGCTCAAAAAAAATTTGAAAAATAATCCCAAGCCAAATCATGTGTTTAAAAGAATGGGGAAGTACCTTCACAATAAAAATAAAACAAGAAGTGTCAAAGTGAAATGTCAGAGATATCAAATATCAAACTTAGTACTTACGGATATCAGACATTTCATACTTAATAACCTAATACTATTATTGTTCATAAAGTCATTAAATCTAATAGTCCTGAAGACCATAGAACAGAATGAAAAATGCTTAAGATTTAATATTTAGTTAAGTATATAAACACATTTACACATATATGCATAATATTGTGTCTGCTATAATTAAACATGTAAAATTATATTTAGAAATAGACAATGTGTAGAACATGAGGACAGATGATATTTGTTAGGATAGTGGCATTGTGACTGGATTTTCTTAATTTTAAAATTTCCACTTTTCATTCATCATTCAAGAAATGCTTATTGATTTGGAGACTTTATTTGATAGAGGCCATTCTCACTGGAGTTAGGTGGTGTCACATTGTAGTTTTGATTTGCATTTCCCTAGTGATTAGAGATGTTGGGCACTATTTTTATATGTCTGCTGACCATTATTCTGTCTTCTTTTGAAAAGTTTCTGTTCATGTGCTTTGCCCATTTATTGATGGAGTTGTTTGATTTTTTTCTTGTTGATTTTCTTAAGTTCTATATAGATTCTTGTTATCAGTCCTTTATCAGATGTGTAGAAAGCAAATAGTTTCTCCCATTCTGTAGGTTGTCTATTAACCCTAAAGACAGTTTCCTTGGCTGTGCAGAAACTTTTTAATTTGATCAGGTCCCATTTGTTTATTTTGTTGCTGCTGTGATTGCTTTGGAGGTCTTCTTCATAAGTTCTTTACCTAGGCCGATGTCTAAAAGAGTCTTCCGCACATTTTCTTCCAGAATTCTTAAGGTGGGAGCCAGTCAGGTAGGGGGGCTGAGGGGTTGGGGGGTAAAGCAGGTGGGGTGGGTAAACCCACAGCTAGTGGAGATGGGGTGCACTGTATGGTGGACAGACACACTTGTGGCCCTGGCTTGAGCAAGGCAAATGCATTTCATGTAACCAAAATGTTTGTACCCCCATAATATCCTGAATTAAAAAAAAACAATATTAATAAAAGAATACTTATTGAGTCTACATCAATGAGCAAAATAAAGTCCTTGCCCTCATGGAAGTTATATTCTAGCACAGGAGACAAATAATAAATGAATGAATGAATAAATAAATATATTACATGAAATCAATGAGTGATAAATACTATGAAGAAAAATAAAGCAAAGTGTGAGGATGAAGAGACATAGGTTGTGCTTTTAGAAACAGTGGTCAAAGAAGATCTCTCTGAAAACATGACATTTACACAATGAAGGAACAGAGGGTAAGCTGCATAGATATATGGAAGAGCATCACATGCTGGAGAAATAGCATGTGCAAAGGCCCTGAGGCTGAAATGGGATGCCATATAGATACTTTAAAGATGTGAAGGAAAGGTCATGTAGAAAGTAAAAATACGATAAGAACAAAGGCTACAAAATTATGCCTATAAACTACAATTATGTAAAAGCAAAGAAAAAAATACACTAAAATAAAAAGTACAACACTATGTTGGTGGTAAGTTATCGTGGTGTAATGTAGCTTTTAAGAGCAAGAACTCCAGAACCAGACTACCTGGTTTCAAATCACAGTCTTGCAACCTCAAGGAATTTGCATTGCTTCTCTGTGCCCCACCTGCAAAGTGAGGGTGATAATAACAGTATCTATTGATACATCAGCATTGTTGAGAGTATGATAGGCAGAATAATATTCTCACAATGCCCATGTCCTGATCCCTGGAACTTGTATGTTACCTTACATGGAAAAGGGGAATTAAGATTGCAGATGAAATCACGGTTGTTGATCAGCTGGCCTTAAAATAGGGAGATTATCTGGGGTTATTTAGCTGTACCCGATATGGTCACAGGAGTTCTTCAATGTGGAAAAGGGAGGTAGAAGAAGGAAGTTGGAAAAAGAGATATGATAACAGAAGCAGCCTCAGAGAGATGCTATGCTTCTGGCTATAAAGACGGAGGGAGGGGCCATGAGCCAAGGAATCTGGGTGGCCTCCAGAAGCCAAAAAGGCAAGGAAACATTCTTTCCAAGAATTTCCAGGAGGAAAAAACAAAAACAAAAACCAAAAAATGCAGCCCTGCTGACACATTGATTTTTGCCTAGTGAGACCATGTTGGACTTCTGAACTACAGAATTGTAAGATAATAAATATGTGTTGTTGTAATCCACTAAAATTGTGATAATTTGTTGCAGCAGCAATAGAAAAGCAGTACAAGAAGATTACTAGAGGTTTTCTGAGTAAAATATCTAGAATAATTTCTGGCACATAGTGAGCATTCTATAAGCTGTTACAATATTTAGAATGGTATTTTCTACCACATTTTCCAATAAATAAGAAGTATGTATTGGTTAAATTTTCCCTTTAAAAATAATGGGAGGGAGTCTACTTTTATCATTAGTGTTACTAACTAATACATGAAAGGAAGATTTTAATTGCAAGAGAACAAAATTAATTGAAATACAAAATAAAAATAATGAAAAAGGAAAAAAAGCCCTGTTCCCTAAATTAAAAATACCTTTTGTTTTTAAGATACATTCTTCAGTTGCTAACAAAATACCGACAAGTGGTGGGACTGGAGTAGATTAAAAGAGATTTCATTTGGATGTGTGATTTATAGACTATGAGGAAAGCGTGAATCCATTTAGAATCCAGATGCAGGTCAGTAATCTACGGCACGGAGTTCAGTAAATTCCTTTACAGACAAGGATCATAAAAGCTTGGAATTTCACTCCTGGTAAAAGCCTCTAGGAATTTGTGAATTTCATTTTCATTCCAACAGAAAAGTGACAAATCAAATTGTAGCAAATCAACTGAGAGTACCCCATCCGTTAATTCTTGGCTTAATCAGGTCTCCAGGGCACTCGAAAATTCCAACTCCGTCCAAACACTCAGCAAGCATCTCCCATATGTATGGCCAGACACTGTGTTAGTAGCATTGAGCTTACAGACAGAACATAATCTGTAACTTTTATAGTCCAAAAAATACAGCCTCATTATTTTAAAAAATTGGAACATTTACTGCTCATGTTCAATTTTATATTCGAAACTATTTATTGAATGCCCTTCTGAATATATTTAGATATCATGAAATGCTTTCAAATAAACTACCTGGTTTCTCAAATAATTTGTAGGAGGAATAGGAAACTTTGTACCTTTTCTACTTTACTACTTTGGAATTACTTTCAGATACCGCATCATTTAGATGTTTGGCAAAAAAGTCAGAATATTTATGATTCCATAACAATTATATAACAAAATGTTTGTCAAGGTGTTTGATTTTAAGAGAGTACTTTTTCTTTCTTAATTTAATTTAATTTTTATTAAAATAATGCACACAAAAAAAGCAAATACCTGCCACTTTCTCAATTCCAACTCCCTAGAATCATCTACTTTCAATATTTTTGTCTATTTTTTTCTAGTTTTTACTTCTGTACTTCTAAATAGCTTGTTTATATTGTTTTTTTATTTTTATTTTGAAAATTGAACTTATATCTATTGATTCCTACTATGTAAAATGAAAATTTAACTCTCACAATCACGCCCCAAACACACAGACATATAAACTCATCTTTTCCTAGTCTTCTAAATAACTATATCACCCCTTTTGGTTTAATCAATGTTTATTGTTTACATTTTATAGCTATGTAAAAATAATTCAGAGTAAATCAATATAGTGTATTATAGCTTCATTTCCTTCCTTCTATAATACTATATTTTTCTCCCTGGAATTAATAATTTCTTCATTTAGTCCAGTTGTTTGGCTTACTATGTAACTGTCGCTCATTCCCCACCTCTGACAGAACTGAATCCCAGCACAACTGGAAACCCATCCGTTTTGCTTTTTACATTTTTTTCTTGCAGACATCCCTACTGGAACCCTCTGTCCTCGTGCTCTGAACTGGACTGGTTGCTCTAGAGGTCTGCCGCACCACAATTGTCCAAGAACTTTTCTTCTCCATTGTCCTGGGAGTAATTGGCTTCACCTTGTTCCTGTGTTACAAACCTTGTTTCCAAGACATCTTGACTTCTCTCTTGGATTATGTCATAACTTTAGGAAAGCACATGTCTCAGGAGCTTCCTGAGAAGAATGCTTGGGACCTAAACTTGTTGAGAACTTGCAGGTCCAAAATTATCTTTTCTCTATCCTTTCTCTTGATTGTTAGTTTGGCTAGCTATAAAATTCTGGTTTGTAAATCCATTGTCTCCTAGCTTTCTATGTTGTTTTCAGGAGACTAATCTTATTCTGATTTTCTATGATATGTATGTAAACTATGCCCCCTACTCACAGAGGTTTTTAGCATTTTCCTTTATGTCTAGTGTTCTAAAACTTTTATGGTGATACGCCTTGTTTTTGTTTGTTTTTGTTTTTCATCTCCCATTTTTCTGATCAATCTTTCCTACTTTTCTTTGAAACTGAATTTCCTTAGTTCTGAGAAATATTTTTAAAACAGACCTTTAATATTTTTTTTTCTTATTTACTCTAGTGTCTTTCTGTGAACTCCTATTACCTCTTATTATCCTATTTTTTTGGCCCTCCTCAACTTATCCCTTAATTTTCTTGCCTTTTCTTGTCACTTTTGGGAGATATATTAAGAAATATTTTCTCAACTTTATTTTCTGAGCCATCCACTGATTTTTTAATTTCTGCTATCACTTTTTAATATCTAAGATCTTTCTTTGCAAAGTAGTCTATTCTTTTTCATATGCACCTTTTCTTCTGTTTCTGAGAATATGAAAAGCCTTAATCACCTCAATTTTTTCTGTTTGTTCAGTTCATTGTTAGTCTTTCCTCAAACATCTGATGATTTGGGAATACCTAATTTGAAAGGAAATGGCTCTGCATGGGACTTTCTTAACTAGTAGGCTTCACTGCAAGGTGAGCTGGGATGGATGCAGCATCACAAAAGTAGTCTCTGTAGCACTTCACTCTTGGGCAAGTTATTTTTCCCCAAATAAAAATCTTCCAGTCTTACAGCTAACGATGTAAGGGAGATGGTTACAAGCTCCACTGTTAGTGTTTGGGAAACCGAGTGGGGCTGGGTTGGACGTCTCATTTTCAATATGCAAATTTAGGCTTAGGATCCTCTGTTTTCAGTAAAGGGCCTCTATCTTACCCACACAGGGGGAAAGCCTCTCCAATTTGAGAGCCTGTGTGATTCATTCTCTCTAGATAGAGAATGACCAAGTTCATGGGGTTTCAGTGGCGACTGTGCCAGAGCTGATATCCAACATCCAGGGTCTCACAGTGTGGGCAGGGCCAGCTGCAGCATCCCATACTCAGAGGGAGCAGCATTGCTGTCCTGACCAGACTAGGTGGCTGATTTGCCACCTAGTCTGTGATTTGCCTCATTGTGATTTTCCAGGACATCTCTCCTGGCTGCACAGTCCCAGGCCAGTCTCCATCAGTCCTATTGATTCTGTTAGCTGCATAGCAGTGTCTCCCTCCACCCCCCACATTTCTCATTTATTTATTATCTGTTACATTTGGAAACCAATCATGGGAAACTGCAAAATTAAGAAATGCCTAAAAATTTTTATACAAAACATGAATTACCTCCAGTTCCAAACTCATTAATTTATGAGTATATCTTTCCATCCAAACTAAAAATAAAAACAGATTCTTTTTAGGAAAAAAAAGCAGCTGCCATACTCCATTTCAAAACACATCATTTCATTATCTTGGTCGTAGCCATTTCCAAAATGAGATTTCCTATTTCCCTCACATGGTTTCTGATTATCAGAAAGTCCATGTGTTCTTTACTGAAGGGGTTTGGTCCTGCTGCTGTTGGTTTGTCCCTTCCAATATGCTCCATCTTCTACTTGGCTTCTAAAGGCATTTCCTCTGGTTCACTAAAAGCTGCTGCTACTGAAAATGTTTCTGGAGTGATAGTCAAGACAGAGTCTTTAGACTTCCTTCATCCCAGTGTGATGGATACGACTAAGGCTTCCTTTGCTGCCTCCTTCAAATCCAAACTTGAAGTCTTTGCAAACTTCACTGGGAAGTCTCCACTTCTTCTTCAGCTGATCTCTTCTCAGTGGTAAGACTGGAGCTTTCTTCCCCATGACTGGGAGAATTAGCCCTAGTTTTCATAGGTTTATTTATCTCCTGCAGGTTTTGGTGAAGTTGAAACAACTTACCAGCATGAGCTATTTTTTGCTAAGAAGATTAACAGAAGCAACAGTTTGAGAAAGCATTGTTATAAGGAAGTTGCCTCTGCAGTTTTTACCTCCTAACACAACGATACTCTTTGATACTCTTTCCCTCGGTAGGGTACACTACAGGAACTGAGATTGTGTGAGCAGAGAAGCAGCTCTATGAATTCACTCTGGTCACCCCAACTCACTGTGTTTGCTCTGTCTTCTCCTCTCTTGCGTTCTCATCACCATTGTCCTCATCACTTTCTCTTCTTCAGCCAATACATTTCTTTTTTGCTCACAACAACCAGAGTTGGTTTCAGTGTAGCACTAAGAACCCTGGTTCATATGACGGGCATGCTGACAGAAGTGGACAGGCAATGCCAGCTTCTTACAAAAAAAAAAAAAAACACACCAAAAAACTTAAAACAAAAACTACTTTACTTCCAAAAGAAGTGACTTGTTTGTTTTGTTTCATAGGACAAAGATGTTTGCAGACAAAATGAAGCTTGGTTTTGATGATGTGGTAAGTAAGTGAGGAATTACAGGGTCCTAGAACAAGCTTTCCTCCCATCAGGAGCTACATGTGTTCTCCTCATTAGATCTGTGAAAACACCACTCTTCTGAAAGCAACAGCTCTGTCATTAGTGTGCTTCACTTTTGAACATCAACTTTTATTTCATTATTCTAGATTTATATGAACACCACACAGAGAACTATTTGAATGGGGCACATTATAATGCAATACTTAGAAAAATATTAACAGGAAGAAAATCTCCCAAATAGATTTCCAGGAAAAGGAGATCATTTAGCCCAGTGTGTGGCATACAGGAAGTACCCACTAAATTTTAGATTTATTATTGTAAACATACACATGCAGTGCTAAGTGACTACCCTCAGAGGGACACATTAAGGGGAGCATGAAATCTTTCTTGACATTTAAGTCTTAGAATTGTCTTTTCCACTTTCATCAGGAAGCCTTCCCTGATCTTCTCAGCCTAAATTAGGCGTCTACACGTTGTGTTTCTATAACATTGTACACAGCTGTTTCTTTGCACGTAAACAAAAGGTGTTATAATTATCTATTTATGTGTCTGATTTCCCCGTAAGACTGTAAACACCCTAAAAGCACAGTGCCTGATACAGAGGCAGCACTCATTAACATTTTGATGGACAACTGAATGGCCTCAAGAACAGAAACAGAAGAGAGATTACTGCATCCGGGAGCTGCACACAGTTCAGCTGGCTGGGGCATTCATTTCAAAAGGTGCAGAAGGTGTTCACCATGCATGGGAGGTGTCATAGGCCATGCTAAGGCACTTGAGTTTTATCCTGAGGCCAATGAATTCCTTTCCTGCAGGAGGAGATGAGGATCACATTTGTGTTTTTGAAACGTCATTCTGGGTTGCAGTACAGAGAAGAGAGGAGACGTAAGGAGGCAGGACTCCAGGGCAAGACTAGAAAGCTCCTCTAGTATCTCATTCTCAAAAAAGAAACTGGAACCAGGGAAATAAAATCAGCAATGGAAAGAGATGAATTATGGAGATATTGAATAGGTAAATTTGACAGAACTTGGTGACCCATTAAATATGGAGGGAAGAAGAATCAAGGATGTCTCTAAGTTTCAAGTTTGGGAAACTGGGTGGATAGTGTGGGAAGAAGAGAACAGGCAGGTTTAGGAGGGGAGGTTTCCATTTCAGAATCATTGTCTTTGAGAGGCCGCATAGACATTTAAGTGACCAAGTCTAGCAGTTGCATAATTAGGCCTATAAATCAAAAGAGAGCTCTCAGACAGGACTATCAAACTAAATCCTAAAATCTGATTAAGTAATAGAGGGGCAGGAAATCATAATACTCTTTGTAGAATACCATGAAATATCAAAAAAATAAAACTACCCATGATAAAGAGTTTAAAAATTTAATAGGTAATCAGCTTATATGATATTAAACAAGTAGCATCAGACACAAAAGATTGTAAAATACACGCATGGGGAAAAATGTATTATTCTACACATCAGCTTAATATTTTTTCATGAAATCTGGGGAAAGCTCAACATTGTTTGATTTTAATAACAATGTTAAAGGATTGTTGAGATTTGCAAACTACTGCCTAAGCTTATAGAAGACCACTATACTAAAACTACTGCAATGCTAATATTGATGAACTCACTTTAATCAAAAAAAAAAAAAAAAAAGGCTGCCTTCTAAGGTAAGCAAATGGTAAGAGTACCTGTCCATATTTCCAAATGGCTAAAGAGAACATCTTATCTTATAAGCATCTAAAAAGAAATCCTCACTGGTTTTGCTTGTCTCAATGGCCCATATTTAGCGATTTTAAAAATCATCTAAGCCAACTAATACTTTTTCTGAACTCCACCTTTATTTTTCAAAAATAAAGGGTGCTGAAAGGCTTTTTATTCTCCCTAGTGGGCACTCCTTTTGTGCCACTTGTGAAAAGAACTTCTGTTAAGATCATATGTGATTTGAAGGCTACATCACTATCCCATGTAGAGTAGTGTACATAAACCCTTGCCATTCACCGCAACTTATCAAAAGATAGCCTCAATAAAATCAACTACCATCCACTAAACATGCAGACAAATCAACTGGGGTGTCTGACCAGTTCCCTTCTCTGCCCTACATCTCATATAAATGTACAGTTCTGGAAGGGGCCATGAGGCCCCAAGGTACTCAGTAGTGACCATGCTTCCCTGCAGTCCACAAAAGAACAGCCTCCTCTTGTATTTTGTTGAGACTTGCAAAGCAATGTGCTTGCAACTAAAGTAATCATACTCTGCTGGCCTTAACTGATGGGACCCAAGAACACAGGCCTGTGCCAAGGGCAGCCCACTAGGGATGCTCTGTTATAGATGGCAAACAACCAGCCTCAAAATCAGAGCAACATATGCCTTAAAAGTAAGAGGTTAAGTATCAAATGGAGAAAATTCAAATATAAGTAAGAGTTTAATCAAGTTGCAAAAAATTAAAAAAAAAACAGCTTAGAGCAAGGCATAAGTATGAAGTGGATTCTTGAGGCAAAATCAATTCCATTTCAGTAGCCCAGGAGAGGAAGACTCCTAGTTCTAATTTCTGGTTCCAGCAACTAGCTCTTCTAATTGGAAGAGTTTGCTATTCATGCTTTGTGAAATGTGAACCCCCTGAGGTACTTGCTGGTACTCGCACATAAATTCCTGCCCTGTATTCCCTGATTTTTAGGACAACATCATGCAGTGAGAAAGCTCTCGCCCAGAGTTGGAGGCCTCAGGGACCACCAATTCTCCCTGTGAACTTGAACAAGTTGTAGCTTCCCTGGACAAGTCTATGTTATCATTTGTAAGAGGAGAGAACTGAACTGGGTGGTCTCCACATGAGTCTATTGATGAGAGCACAGATTTAGATCTGCTTTCTGTCCTAAGAGTGCAGTGTAGAAGGTAGAATATTGCCCGTCCCTCCCCTTAAAATGTCCGTGGCCTAATCCCCAAAACTTATGAATATGTTACCATATATGGCAAAAGAGACTGGGCAAATGCAATTAAGTTAAAGATCTTGAGATGGGGAGATTATCCTGGACTATCTGGGTGGGCCTGCTATGATCACAAAGGGGGACAGGAGGGTCAAAGTCAGAGGAGGGGATGAATCAACAGAAGCAGAGGTTGGAGTGATACAACCACAAGCGAAGGAATGCTGGTAACCTCCTTGCTGGAAAAGGCAAAGAATGGAGCATCCAGAAAGAAGACAGCTCTGCTGATACCTTGATTTTAGCCCTGAAAGTGAGGCCTGCCTATTTCTGGCTTCTGACCTCCAGAAATGTAAGATATAATAGAGTTGCGTTGCAGTAAGCTGCTAAATTTGTGGTAATGTGTTGCATCAACAATAGGAAACTAATATGTACAGTAATCTGGGGAAAGGGTAGAAAGAGACTTTTGTCTGTGCAGAAAGTAAGGATCTACAAAAAAAAAAAAAAAATGATGAGGCTGCAGAAAAGTAGTTGATGCTTTTTTGGGAACGGCAGGACTGTGATGTTGTTCTATGTAAGCTGGCCTGGGGCAGAGTTAAAAAATCAGGCGATGTTTCATACTGTGTGTTGCTTAACAGCTTTGATATCTTCTTGCAATGACTCCATATAATACTTTTAAACATCTACAAACATTCAGTTTCCTCTGTATTCAAAAGTGATGGACAATACAAACAAATATTCTGTTTAAGTATCAACCCCCGCATACACATACAAACACTATCTCGCTAAACGTATTATTACTCATTCTTTCTTCTATTCATTTATTCCACAAATATCTGTTAAGTATCATTATGTACACTATGTTAGGTACAGAAGAATAAAATGATAAAATAATAATAATGATATCTTCATGGTTCTTTCAAAGAAGTAGGTAAGATGGTTATTAAAACTGTTACGAAAGGGAAAGAAAAGAGTTTTACAGAGCTCTTTACGGCAAAGGGGGTAAGAGACAGAGAAAGAGAAGGGGAAATATTGACAAAGCTATTCAAGGTGCCACAACTCAGAAAGAAGCAAAATTAATTTACATTTTGGCTTCATTATTTTCAGTCTTTTGTTTATGGATAAATGTGTGTGTACCTGGTGTATAATACATATAACTTTTTCATACATGGTGTAATACAAAATATATAATATAATGTGAGGAGGGACAGCTAATATAACAGAGGATCAAGGAAGACCCCTTCAAGCTTGCTCTTTACCCACCCTCGGGGTAATGCTTAAGTTGGATCCTGCAGGGTGAGTAGAAGCCAGCAAGATAAAAGGGGGTAGAGGGAGGAAGGAGTGTTCTAGATGGAAAGAATAGCACAAGCAAAAGTCCCAAGATGGAGGAAACATGGAGCCTTAAATGGACATGGAGTAGAACAGAACGGCCAGGGCACAGGAGCTGAGGGAGAGAGGTATGCGAAGGAGAGGTAGGAAGGCACTGGGGCACAGGGGCCCGAGTAAGTCAGGGCCACAGTTACGACAACAATGTTGATTCTACTGATTCATGAGCATGATGTTTTTTTCCATTTGTTTGTATCATCTGTGATTCCTTTCCTCAGTGTTTTATACTTTTCTTTGCACAGATCTTTCATCTCCATTGTTAAGTATATTCTTAGATATTTTATTTTCTTTTTAGCTATTGAGAATCGTATTGAGACTTTGATTTGACTCACAGCTGGACTATTATTGGTGAATAGAAATGCTACTGATTTGTGTACATTGATTTTGTAACCTGAGACTTTGTCGAATTTATTTATCAATTCCAGGAGTCTCTTGGCAGAATCTTTGGTTTTCTAGATATAAGATCATATCATCAGCAACAAGCTATAGTTTCACCTCCTCTCTCCTGATTTGGATACCCTTAATTTCTTTCTCTTGCCTGATTGCTCTGGCTAGGACTTCCAGAACTGTGTTGAATAGAAGTGATGACAGAGGGAACCCTTGTCTTGTTCCAGCTCTTAGTGGGAAAACTTTCTGCTTTTCCCCATTTAATATCATGTTGGCTGTGCATTTGTCATCTATAGATTTTTAAATTTTGAGATATGTTCCTTCTATGCCTAGTTTGTTGATGGTTTTTTATCATGAAATGGTGCTGGATTTTGCCAAATGCTTTTTCTGCATCTATTGAGATGATAATAGTGTCTTTGTTTTTGCTTCTGTTTATGTGGTGAATCACATTTATTGATTTACATATGTCGAACTATCCTTGAATCCCTGAGATGAAGCTCATTCGATCATGGTTAATTATTTTTTGATGTGCTGTTGAATTCAGTTTGCTAGTATTTAATTGGGTATTTTTACGTCTATGTTCATAAAGGAAATTGATCTGTGGTTTTCGTTTTTTGTAGTGTCCTTACCTGGCTTTAGTATCAAGGTGATACTGGCTTTGTAGAATAAGTTGGGGAGGATTCCCTCTTTCTCAATTCTATGGAATAATTTCTACAGTATTTTTACTAGCTTTTCTTTGTACATCTGGTGAAATTTGGCTGTGAATCCACCTGGTCTGGCGCTGTGTTTTGTATTGGAAGACTTAGTTCAGTTCTGACCTTATTTATTTCTTTTTTTATGCTGGCTTTGGGTCTGGTTTACTCTTCCTTTTCTAGTTCCTTGAGATGCATCATAGATTATTAATTTATGATATTTCTTTCTTTTTAATGTAGGCATTTAAGGCTATAAATTTTCCCCTTAAGACTGCTTTTGCTGAATCCCATAGATTTTAGTAGCTTCTGTCCCCTTTGTCATTAAGTTCAAGGAATCTTTTGATTTCCATCTTAATTTCAATATTGACCCAGTAATTGTTCAGCAGTAGATAGTTTAATTTCCATGATTTTGTGTAGAATTGAGTGTTTCCCCTGGAGTTGGTTTCTAGTTTTATTCCACTGTGGTCTGAGAAAAATACATGGTATGATTTCTATTTTTTTAAATTTTTTGAAACATGTTTTGTGATCAGTCTTGGAGAATGTTCCATGTGCCGATGAGAGGAATGTGTATTCTGTAGTTTTGGGGTAAAATGTTCTGTAAATGTCTGTTAGGCCCATTTGCTCTAGAGTCCCATTTAAATCCAGGGTTTCTTTATTTATTTTCTGCTTAGATGATCTGTCCAGTTCTGTTGTGGGGTGTTGAAGTCCCTGGCAATTACAATGCTGCTGTTTATCTCTTTGCTTAGATCTAGTAGGGTTTTCTTTATGAATCTGGGTGCTCCTGTGTTAGGTGAATAAATATTTAGGATTATTATGTCTTCTTGTTGAATTGCTCCCTTTACTATTATATAATGACCATCTTTGTCTTTCTTTACTATTGTTGATTTTAGTTTTATCTGATATGAGAATGGCTACATCTGCTTTCCTTTGGTCTCCATTTGCATGAAATATTTTTTACATCCCTTCACCTTGAGTCTGTATGCATCCTTGTGGGCTAAATGTGTTTCCTGGAGACAGCAGATACTTGGCTTGTATTTTTTCATCCATTCAGCCAGCCTGTGTCTCTTGAGTAGGGGTATGGGATCTGGTCTGTGGGCCTGACTCCAGGCCCCTGAAGACCAATCCCTGCCCATGCCACGGATAAGCATGTTGTTCCCAAGTTTTCTAGTGGGTGCTCAAGCCAGTTTGATGTCCCTCCGCTTCAGTATGCACTGTTGTGATGGAGCAGCCAGACAAGCAGCACAGGGAAGTGCTGGTGAGCAGGGAGCTCACAGTCTGAGCACCCTTTAGTCTTCTGCAGGTCTTTAAAAGAAAAGTTTTAATCCCCTTTTTCAATGGAAGCCCCAAGAGAGGGGAAGCAGCAGCTCCTAAGAGCTCCAGCTCAAGCATCTTTCTCAGCAGCCATGGACAGGGGAGGGGAATGAGAGGAAGAGAGTCTGAATGGAGGAAAGCTAGCATTCTGGTCATCTCTGTCCCTCTCTCTGGAGGACAGACTGCCTGGAATATTGAGGCTCTGGGGTCATACAGATCCCTCAGGACCCACCAGCCCTTTGTGGCTCCCACAGTCTGGGCCAGAGTTAGGAAATGTTTGTGTGGGAACAAGCAAGATGAAAACTGAGGGACTAAAGCCCCAGGCAGAGGATAAAGTTACATGGTGAGTGGAGAAGCAATATGGTACCTTCCATCTCGGCTCAGGTCTGAGGTGATTGGAAGCAACACCAAGGGGGCTGGCAGCCTGGTGTTTTGTCTTCAAGAAGCTTCCAGTTCACTGGCAGTAGCAGGCTTTGGGCTCATGAGGAAAGAAAGGCTCTCCAGCAGCTCAGAAGCCTGCTAACTGCCAGGGATGCGAGGGAGGGAGAAACAAACTCCTCCACCTACCCTTTTTGTTGGACTCCAAGCCTCTTGGGGGTTGACCTCTGCCAATATCTTGCTCCTTCTTGGTCTGCTCCACAACTTCTTCCTGTGTAATCTCTTCTAGGTTCTGGCACTTTTCCCTCAGAATTACACCTGATCTGTGATTATTTGTTTGTTTGGTTTTTTGTTGTTGTTGTTGTTTCTTTCTTTTTCATCTAAAACTTTTCCTTCTTTCTGAAATAATTTGGCAGTTGGTGTCTGTGGTCAGCCATCTTGTCTCCAAGTACTCCTACATCCTTTACTTTCTGATTTTAAGGCTTGCTCTGTCATACCCATCCTACCCTACCCCATTTCCAAGACAATTCACCGCACATGTGGCCATCCTCCAAGATGCCAATCTCCATCTTGAGGAAACCAACATGTAAGTTAATCATGGTTATTTCTGAGTGACTTTTGCAATCCTTCTCTCTCTCTCTCTCTCTCTCTCTCTCTCTTTCTCTTTCTCTCTTTTAGATTTTGCATAAGGAACATGTGTTAGTTATTTAGTCAAAAAGAAAACATAAATTTTTTTTAAAATATGTTCTTACCAGGCATCTAATTTTTTGGCAATCTGCTCAATATTTAGTTTCTGAAGATTCAATTCAGTAATTATATTTCTAATCTGGCTCCTCAAAGTAACATTTAATTTACAAAAGATTCAAACTTAAAATAGATCAGGCTATGTCTCTTATAAGTAAGGAATCAAAATAAAATTACAGGATGTTAGAGCTGAAAACATCCTCAGCCTCATCTAATCAAGTGATTTTTAAACTGTGTGGCTGTGAATCTTGGAGTTCTATAGATAAATAAGTCTTGGGTAAAGGTAGAGGACCAGGGGGAGAACCACATGGGCATGGACCTAGATCCCCCATCTCTTCTGCAGTCAAAATATTTCCTCTTTAATTTTCTTTTTTTGTATAAAAGCAGTGTTTATCACTCCTGAATATGCCTGGAGTTTGTTTACCTCTTTCCATCTCAATTGCCATGACTCTAATTCAAACATCACCATCTCCATACTGGATTACTATAATAACCTCATTACCTAGTCTCTGCTTCTACACTTACCTCTTTCTGTAATTCCACCTCATACCACTCCCACTTTATACTTTACATACTATAATCAAGCTATACTTGCTTTTCACTTATTCTCTAAACACACTTATATTAGCCAAAATAGGATAGGATATGCTGAGCTAGCAAACAACCCCCAAATATCAGTGCTTTCATGAAACAATTATTTCTCATTCATATCAGGCTCTGATATATATGCCCTCCTCTAAGAAGTGACTCAGGAATCTAGCCTCCCTCTATTTTGAGACATCATCATCTTCAACAGATGGCATTCACAATTACCATGGGAAAGGAAGGTAGGGAGGGGGGCTGCCTGGCCTGGAATTGGAGCAAAGGCCACTGGCCAGAACTAAGTCACAAGACCTCAAGCCAACTGTAAGAGAGGCTGGTAGATATAGTCTTTCAGAATGCCCAGAAAAAAGGAAAATGACATAGGATTTGGTGAATAATCCGTGAACATACATCATGATCTCTATCATACCAACTCAGCACAATTGCATTTGCTGTTATATTTTCATGAAATATACTTTCCATAGATTTTTGACTAACTAAATCATTCTTATCTTTCAAGTTTAAGCTCAGTTTCAATCTCCTCTAAGAGACCTTCTCTAATCACCAAAGTGTTCCAAGCTGACTGTGTTCCAAGAGACTGCCAGTCACTTCTCATTGTCCTTTCTCCCTTTCATCTTTGGCAATGAAAATCTTTATGGTTAGCTACGTGTGTTATTGTTCAGTTGAAAGAAGTAAATTTCTCATTCCTCTTTGCAGCCAGGTTTAACCATGTGGTAGTTTTGGCCAATGAGATGTAAGCATTATGTACAACTTCTAGAAAGCTTCCTTAAGGAGATGGAGTGGGCCGTCCTTCACCTTTTTCTCCCTTCTACTGCCTGCACTGATGGAGCCTGGATTGATTCAAGCAGCCTCCTGGACTATGAGGCAACATTCTAAGTAGGGTAACGCATCAGTTAGAATGACCTTATGTCCCTGGTGACCTTGTGTTGCCACTGTAGCAAACCTGGCCTGTTTATCTCAGGATTTCTTGCATGAAAGAGAGAAGTTAATTTCTATCTTGTCTAAGGCATTACTATTATTTGTAAAGCAATGATTTAAAACAACCTCCTTATTATGCAGATAAGGAAAACAAGACCTTATGATTCAACAGCCATAAATATGGAAGGCTAGGACAGAATTAGTCCTCTGACTTCTGGTTTAGTACTCTTTACACATCAACAGTCTTAACATGAAGACTTCAGGAAGAAAAAAACAAAAAGCAAACATGCTGAATCACCATTACACTTCTATGAAGCATAGAATTACAAGGCATACATAGTCCCTGCCTTTGTCATAATGCCAAATGCATAAATAAATGATTATGATGCAACATGGTAAGTAATACAATGGTAAAGACACGTACATATGCACGGTAGCACAGAAAAAATAAGAGAAGGGATGGTTTAATTCTGCCTTGCATTACCAGGAAGGAAAGAAGTAACAAAGCATTTGGGCCTTGAAGGATGAGGAGTAGTTCTCCACAGATAAAGATAGAAGAAGGTAGGGAGAGGTATTCGAGGCAGTTGAAACCAGAGTACAGAGGCATGAAAGGATGTGGAGTGTATATGGAATGATCAGAGGAGAAAGGACATAAAAGTGACAAATGAGAGGTAAGAGGTAGGGATCCAGTTTCATTTTTCTACATGTAGCTATTCAGTTTTCCTAGCACCATTTACTGAAAAGAGATTCTTTTCCCCAGTGTATATTTTTGTCTAGTTTATCAAAGATTAGTTTACCATATGCAGATGGTTTCATCTCTGGACTCTCAGTCCTGTTCCAAAGATCAATGCTCATGTTCTTGTGCCAATGACAAACTGATTTGATTATTATTGCTTTATAGTACAACTTGTGGACGAGTTTCTTTTGCCTTAAGCATGGAAAACCTACAGAGGAAGGGAGAGAGATGACAGCAAAATGGTATAGTATAGAAGGCAGAGCACAAAGGGCATTTGATTCAAAGATGCCGAGTTTGAGCATTATGAAGATTCTTGAGATTTCTAGCCAAAGTTTGAGCAGGAAATTACATGGTAAAATTTGAATTGTAGAATGATAATTCTGGATGTAAAGTAGAACGTATCTTCAGGGAAAGAGAGATTAGATGTGAGATTATTATTAAAGTTGTTAAAAATAATGATAGACACAAATTAATTTATGAATTAAATCAGTGAAAACAAAGCCCAACATAATTTTCTTAATGTTAGAGGAACTTAACAAAATGATTCTAAATTTGTTTTGAAATATTAGTGTCTGAAACACAAACTATTTATGAGAAGAATTATTGTGGCAGGGTAGCTGAGATGTTGAGAAATATACTGCAAAGATAAACTAATTTAAACAATGACTTGTTGGCTATTGAATTGATCAATGATCCATTGGAACAAATTTGGTTAGTGTAGAAAGAACATGCAATTATGAATTTGAGTTATATGTCTTTTAATAAGATTGGCAATTCAAATGATTGGGGAAGGTATATATTATAAAATAAATGTTTCTGTTTCAAGAAGATGGATAAGACCACATGTGGGCTTTCTGTTCTTCATCTGAGTCTAACACAACTACAGAATCAAGGTGAATAAATGAATACATCTATAAAAAATGAAGAGAACAAGTGCAAGAGACTCTCATCAAAACAAGACAGTCTTCAAAACTTTTAACCTATTGAAAGCCAATGGGATGAAGACTGAAGAATGACACAAGAATAAAAATTCCCATCCTAGGAAATGCTACAAATGAGTCTGCAAATGAAGTGGGAGCCAATCTGTACACTGGAATCTTTGAAACACTTTGAGTTGGACACAAAAGGCATAATTCAGAACATAATTGAGCAGTAGGACTGAACATAGGAAAGGAGTCCAACACCTCTATGTCATCCCACGTGTGTCATCACACATAACCTGCCCCTCAGCTTCTGCACACACACATAGAATTGGGGTCATTTTCATTCGTCCTCATGTAAAAGTCATCATCTTTCCACTAAGGAAATTAAGCATATATTTGGGGAAATATATAGTTTCACTAAATGCTAGACGGAATGGAAATAAGTCTTTAAGTATCTGTGAGAAAATTATTTTCAGTCTAGAATTCTACATCCAGACAAGGTGTTGTCAAATGGTTATGACAGTAAGATATTATCAAACATGTACCTATGTTCCTAATCACCCCCCCGCCAATAAAATTATTAACTGAGACTAAGTGGGGCTACCAGAAGATGTGTTTAAGGAAATAACATTTATAGCTCTGAAGCAGGTCTAGAGAAAAATGAATCCTTATTAAAACAGGTGAGGTGTCTCTGGAGAAGACACTGTGGGAATTAGTGAGAGTGTAGTGGGTGACGTCATGAGCAATGATGAACTAGATGCCTAATGTTGCATTCTGCACATAGTACATATTTGATAGGTAGTTTTGGTGATAAGAAAAATTGAACTTATACAAATAAGGCTTATTACTTTTGAGTTCTTCCATATATATTAGTTTGTATAATAAACTTATAAAAATTCTGATACTTAAGTATTTTCAGCACTTCAGGTGTTGTAGCAAATATCTTGATACACTATTATCCAAATTGATGGACCATTATAATGCCTTCATTTGGAAAGATGTTCAGCTAGTGAATCTGAAATTTTGCCATTTTCCAGTAGATCGAATCTTATTCAAATGTTTCTTCGTTGCTAGCAACTTTGTCAGTACTTGTTTATTTTTTAAGGTTTAATTTCTTTTGGGGGTGGTTTGCACTAATATGTTTTTCTCTCTTATTATGTTTCATCAAATGGAAGAATGTGTGGTTTGTTCACTAAGATTTGTAGCTGTATTTTATTGGCTTCATACCAAAATCATGCACTTAGTGATTTCTTTTGGAAGGCATATGCCAAGACAGTGAACAAACATTTCTCTCTCTCTCTCTCTCTCTTTTTTTCCCAGAGCATCTCTGACACAAATCCACTCAAATAAATGAGTATTCTGCACTTAACTGCTTAACTGGCCAAAATAACAAGATGGTGTGCCAATGCATGATGTAACTCTGATGGCCACTGCATCAAAAATTATGAAGAAGCATTGTTTTCTTCTCAACAGTTTTTTCAGAAGCCTGTTTTCCTTTCTTTTTTCTCTTCTATAGACTTCGCCTAGCAAATGGTACAATAAGCTAGTTTGCACATGGCCTTTCTAAGGTGAAAATGATGAGAAGAGGCTGAGGATGTTAAAAAAGACATTGTGCAATTTGTCCAAATATATTGGCCTCTGCTACATATTTTTGTACAACATATTTATATTACAATTATTTATCTTATTATATTTTCCCTTATTTATATTTTTTTCTGTTTTGTCTTCCAATTATTATTATTTTGTGTGTGTAGGTATGTACTGTTGGATGCCTTGTGTTTTCACTGTTTAAAATCATACTTTTTATTTTTAAAGTAAAGAATATTATGGAGTTTTATACATGGAATGTATTTCAAAGCTCCATCTCATTCATTTTAGTGGATAAACTAAGGCAAAATTTAGGAAATTGATTAACACAATCAGTATTAGAACTCTGGTTGCCTGGGAGCTTGTTTCAAGTACGTGTTTCCCCAGTGAACAATTTTTCAAAGTCCTTACCTTACAAAAACTTTTATTTAATAAGTGTCTTTTTCTCTCATGCTGACTTTATTATTCTCTATAATAGTAACAGAATAATTATTTAAAAATTAAAAAATATATTTTATATAACTTGAAATTTTATGTTCTATGAACATATATATGACAAAATTTTAAATATTTTTACTACACTATAAATTCTGCAATTTCCAATATTTTCCACTCAAAAAAGTTAGTTAAGAAGCCAAGGATTTATCATTTATCTATGAACTTAACAAACTTTATGAATGTGAGACCACCCATTGGAGTGGATTATTTCTCAAATAATTAACAGAAAATGGAAGAAATAACAGTACATAAAATCATTTTTAGATATACTGAAAAATAAATTAGCAACGAGGCGCCAAAGTATATTATGCATTTTATACATGTTTCAGGGATAGTTTAATAGAATTTGATTAAAGATTGTATAGACATTCTTATTGGATATTATTCAAATGGAATGTAAAATATGTCATATTCTTTCGTAATAATTTCAAATCAATTCAATAGCTATTCATGGACTATGTAATATCTGCAAGGTACTATCTATAGTAAAACAATTTACGAAGCATATAAAATCACTTTAAACATATCCCACTTTGTTTGCTATGAAAATTCAGTCACCAAAGCTTGTACATCAAAGTATTAGCCTCCTGTTTTAAGAATGCTCACTATTCAGATAAAGACAAAAAAAAATTGTAATACAAATTAATGAGATGAAGATGCTAAAGTAAAGTATCTGTTCTTCAAGAGTAGGTGTATTTTTCCATTCCACTGTATGGTATATTTTTGCCCTTCAAAAAGCACAAATACATGTAATTGGTTTCATATGCTATGTAAATTGGTAACAAAACTAAAATAATTTTACTACTTGTAGCTCAAAATACAGAGATAAGTAAATGTGTACTAATTGGAGCATGTAACATATTACAAATTTTATAAGACAACACTTACACAAAAGAGAAAGAGAACAAAAGATTGGCATGAGACTACAAAGATAAAAATGAGACTATCATTAACATTCTTATTTCTAAAATGAAGGCTTCCCCAACCTCCTCCAAA
This sequence comes from Lepilemur ruficaudatus, assembly GCA_963574885.1. Classification (NCBI taxonomy): domain Eukaryota; kingdom Metazoa; phylum Chordata; class Mammalia; order Primates; family Lepilemuridae; genus Lepilemur; species Lepilemur ruficaudatus. The sequence continues at coordinate 39,969 of CAUYRT010082625.1, read as the reverse complement.
AAAAAAATGTTAGTGAAATACATTTGAAATTTATTCATAAGAGATAGGAAGAGGTCATAGAATATTGTTAATGTGGTCATTATTGATAATTTGATTTTTTACCCTATTTCTCTACATGTACATACACATGCACATATAACTATTCATATTTTTGGACTCATATTTAGGACTTTTAAAGTCGTATGCAATTAGAGGAGAAAAATTATTTTATCTTTCTAAAAATATAATTTTTATTTATGTTTAATTTTCAAGATAAGTTTCAGGAAAAAATGCTTTAGAAAAAATAGTTATATCTCATCAATTCAATATCTTAGTGCTGACTTCATCCCCAAATTGTGTGTTGTAAACATGAAATAGTCCTCGCACAAGCATCATTAAAATGAGGTTAAAAGATCCCTCACAAGATATGAGTTTTTTGGTCATTTAAATATATCATGATTTCACAATTGTATATACTGTCTACATTTACAACCATTTGAATTTTTTTAAGGTACAGCTTTTTTTTAATTTCAGAATATTGTAAGGGAACAAACATTTTGATTATATGATTTTGTTTTTGTGAAGTTTGAGTCAAAGTTATATGCATGCCCATCACCAAGATAGTGTGCATTGTCCTCATTAGGTGTGAATTTACCTGTCCCCTCTCTCCCTCTCCCCATTTGAAATTTGTAATAGAGAAATAGGTAATGATCTTAAATCGTTTCATTTTAATTAATCTCATTTTTCTGGAGTGCTAATCCATTGAACTTTCTTTTTAGTAGAGCCATTTTCAATATTCATTTATAATTTGCTTTTCCCATCATGTAAGCTACTTTTTAAAGTAAATTAAGCACAGGAGGGGTTACGCTTGTTCTTTCATTTTTCTAGGGCACATTTTGATATGCAGATGTTCTGACATATTACATCCTCATGAAAGTGAAAAAATATACTTCTTACTCCCAAGGAACTTAAACAAATGTGAACATTTGGGTATATTTAGTTTAAAAAACCTATTATATTAAAATATATGATATTTTGAAATATGATATTATATAATATTCAAATATAATCATATCAAAATATAACCTACCCACACATTTTTGTTTTTGATCTCTTCCCAATTGTCAATTGGTATTGACTTGAAATTCAAAGGAAAAGGCACAAGATGAATAGAAATGATTCAGCTCAGTTAGATACTCATAATATTGACCCTTTTATACTAATTTATTATTAGTGGAATAACCTCTGTGAGAGAAAAAACATTTGTTGCGCTTCAGCTTTGTACCATTAGGCATTGTGCTTGACAGCTTTCAGAGTTTGTACTTTCACGGTTTGAACTGTAACTGTTTTCTACCATTGTTTCCTACCAAAAATGTTCAAAAGATTAGTATTAAAATCCTTTCTGATTTTTTTCTCATATTTTTCTCAGGAACACATTTTCTCTAATTTTTCTCAGACTGGTAAAGCTCATTTTCATAAAGACACACTTTTCCTAAATGTTTTTGATAGACGGAATTAAAATCCCATTCTAAAAGATGATGTTTAGAAATGGCCGATACATTACATAGCAGCAAAGGAATGAAACACATAGATAGTCTCTAAATAATAGTCAAAATAAGACAGTTTAAAAGATGGTTAAGAAGTATGACAGGTATTTTAATAACTAAAATGTCTAAAATTCTTTCTCTTTTATTTTATAGAAACATATATGTTTGTTAATGGAATATTTGAATATGATCACAATAATACATAGACGGTCGGTTATACTTTTTGTCATGATTGATAAATACATTCTGTTCTTTACTTCTATTACTACTTCTATAGCCGTTATGACTATGTAAGTGTTGATTAGTTTACTATAGAGTCCTGTGATGAGACGTATCTTTTTCTACAATTCCAATAATGTGATATCTGTGCCACTTTAAAAGACTGCTCAAATAAATGTGTGTTCCCCCTAAGTTTCAATCCTCCATTTGGGCAAAAAGCAATCAGCCCCCTCCTGTGTGAGGGAGGGAGAGAGGGTCCGAGGCACAGAAGAGCGATGACACACATCTCCTTCAAGAAATCAAATTTTGCTTTGTGCCAAGTGGTGACAAGAAAAATGCTTTACCCACTAGGTCAGGCCAGCTCTCTCCGTGTCTGTAAGTTCCAATGAGGAGAGTTTTATTTGAGAAGCTAAACTAGGAACACCATAAAGAAAACAAAGAACTAGATTCTTTTTCAATTTAAAATGTTTTTGAGGAATGGAGAGATTTATTTTTTTCTAAACATTTGGAGTAAAGCTAGTCGAGATGAAGTTAATGAATCCGAAGGAAAAGTAGTAAAGTAAAATTATTTCAATATGGTATTGCCCCCACATTTAAGCAAACAAGCTGTAGCCTTATATTTTGTATGGCTCAAGGTTTTTTTAATTTTATTTTTATATTAATTCACTTGTCGCTCCTTTTGAGGAGCTCCGAACTGATTGAATTTTTGAAAGAGAAAGATCAGGTTAATATCACAAGATTGGTAGGGAACTGGTTTTGAGAAAGAGACATGTGTTCTTTTGAGACTGCAAAAAAAAAAAAGTAAGAAGAGTTATAGACATATGTATTTTTTGAAAGTATGAGTGTCAGAGTTGAGGCAATTTAAACATAAGAATGTAAGTTTCTCTTAAAGATAAGATAAAGATAAAATTTTCAACTGAAACTGAGCAGGATAGCCACATGCTTTGGGGAAATGAGAAGAGAGGAGGGGATGGTGTTACTAATAGGGAACAAGTAAACTACAGTTGATGACCTCAACTAAGGTTGCTATCCTTTAAAAATTTTTAGTATGTACAGTTTTCTCTCCAGTAATCTTTTATAGCTCAGTTATAGAAGATAGCTTTTCGGATTAATCAGGTGACATTTTGTAGAGAAAATGTAATGGGAAAAAGAAAGAGTCCTAAATAAATGGAAATGTGTGGTGGGTGGAAATTGGGAGAGTGTTAGATGCCAAAAATGAGGAAAGTTTTGGGTGGTTAGCCAAATAGAATGAACACTAATGAGAAGGGATTTTTCATATAGCTGAACAAATATTGCATGAAGTGTCAAGAAGGAGTGGGGAAATGACACTGCAAGTAAGGTAAGAAGGAAATAAACTCACTGTGTTTGGGAAAGTGAGTTTCTCTTCTACCAGAGCTGAGTCTTTGGTGGAAATGGGTGAGGGCTACGGATAGAGTCCTAAGTCCCAGGAAAAGCAGAGAAGGAACTCTCATATTGACAGAGGCTAATAGATTTAAGATGTCCAGATGACTGACTTTTCTAAAGGTTATGATAATCTCATTCAGAATGAGAGTAGGGGACTGATAAGATTATTTCAATGACTGCAGTCATCAGTCTGTGTTCAAAGAGATCACTGTGAAGAGTGCCATTATCTCATATAAAGTAAAATCTTCTGCATTTTGTACCTAAAGCATGGCAGGATGACCAGAATAATTTCAGGGTAAAAACTACCAAAGGGCTCTTAATATATTAAATAGAGTTCTTAAAATATTGATTTTTACCATTGATTAGGACTATTAGGTATTGCGCCCTGAATATTTGTTAGCAATTAATCAGACTCTGAGTAGCTTAATGATTTTTTAAAAAAATTTTGTCTTCTATGTCAGGATGGCCTACATACGTTCCATCTAAAAACATATATCAAATTGTGCTGATGCAGATTTATAAAGAGACATTAAAGGACCCAACCTTGTTTTATACCTTATTAAATAAAAATATTATCTGTGAAGACAGCCATTTGTGGTCCATCTGATTCTTTTAGCATAACATTGATACTTATGAAGATATATTAGAAGCCTTGAATCAATATTGAGATCATGCAAACTTGTCTATAAATGACACCAGTCTGTGAAGCAAAAGATTAAGACAAATCAATACATGCTTTGAAAAGTCTTAAATTATTCGTAACAGTTTTTTGTTTTGTTTTGTTTTTGTTTTTGTTTTTTTGCTGGGTAAACTGTAGTCGATCAAATACTTAAGCATATGTTAAGAACACTGATTTCATATGCTGGTTGTTAGATTGAGAGATCCCTGAATCCAGTTAATTGAGGAAAAATATGGAAGCATTTTCAAAGAACTAAGCTAATTTGTGGATTTCTGTTGTACAGCACAGTGTTGAATTTGACCTCTTAAAAATAGGATGGAATAAACATTGCTCCTGAAAAACAAATTACCAAAAAAATACTTATGATGAACAATTCTGCAAATATTAGGGCAAGACATAGGATTCTGACTCAAAATGTCTTAGAGCATTCTTCAATTTTAGAAAGTTAATTAGATAGCTTATCTAGAGTCATTGGACTTCGACTGGCTAGAATTCTACAGCTATAATATTTTGAAAGAAATTCAATGAGAATTTGTGACCAGATCTTTCCTCTTATTGGGATCATGTGACCAACACCATGTCCTGAGCTAGACAAATATAAAGCACATTGCCTTCCATAGGCATCTTTTTTAGTCTAGTTTTTGGTGGACATAAAATTAAAGATCTGTTTAAAAATTAGTTCCATTTTTGTTTCAGTTGACTCCCATAAGTACCACTTGGAACTGCATTGCTAGAGGGTCAGAGCAGTCTGTCTTTCTCTTCCCCACACCCTGAGCACTCAATCAGGTTTCAAGCCAGATTACTTAGAGGATAAGAAATAATGAAGTTTGTTATTGTTGTTGTCACTTGGTTTATTTATTTATTTATTTTTCATCATGTTTTTTCATATGTTTAGTCACCAGGTGACTGGCTATTTTCTTTTTTAAAAAACATATTTTTTTAATTTCAGAATATTATGGGGCTAAAAATGTTTAAGTTACATACATTGCCTTTGCCCCACTCAAGTCAGAACTATAAGCGTGTGCATCCCCCAGGCGGTGTACACCCCACCCATTAGGTGTGAATATACCACACCTAATAATGAATTTTTGTTTGTTTGTTTTAATTCTCCGGTTTAAAATATAGAAGCAAAACCTGCACTCTTAAGATCATAAAGGATTGTTTATGCTATCATTATATACATATATATATTAAACCCCTTTAACTTTCTGATTCATTCAATTAGCAACAATTTACTGAGTGTCATCCATGGTGCCATTTTATGTGGAGTCAAGTTTGTATGCAGTAGCATTAAGATAAGTGATTTAGATGGGAATTTGTCACTTAAGAATGTCCACCTAAGAGATGAAGAAAAATTGAAAATATTAATTAATCAATGGTATTAGTCACTTTATCATTGGCAATTTATCACAGCTGATTATCAGTGGTATTAGCCACTTTAGTCACATTTAGATTTATCCTACAGTCTGCCTTTGGACAATAACAAATTGTGGCTATGCATAAATTGTATCAGATATTTACTTCTTTGGTTAATGGGACTATCTACAGATGTGAGAGCTTCATAGGGAAGTAGTCTTCTCATTCCAAAACTTCCATGAACAAGGTCTTAACAGGGCCATTAATCCCAGAATTCATATTAGATGTAATGATTATATCTGACAGAGTATATTAGTTTTTAGAGCTCAATAGACAAATCAGATTGGGCCCAGGTACTACACAAATTTATGTATGCATTAAAAGTAATACTATATATATTATAAAGGTCTTTTACCAGCTAGATAAATCAAAATGGAGCTATGTGAGTCTGAATATTTGAAATTAGTGTTTGATATTAAACGGTGTCAAAATAATCGACTTGCTTGTACCTCATTTAAAGTTGTATTGTGGGATAGTTCTATAAAGTGAGGTCACGTTTGAGAACATAATGTTAAAGACCATAAGGAAGACTGCTTATGAAATTAATTATATGAGCAATTACTGAGTACTTTCCATACAGTAGAGTTAGTGCAAAAATCTAGCACTAGCACTGTACACTAACATTGTGAGGCTGGGAATGAATATGGAATGGAAGATAGCCTTAAATCTAGGGATTATCTTGTTACAATAGTTCATGCAATTATTTGGAAGCTAAACAAACAAGCAAAAATGTTCCTAATATATGATGAAAGGTCTTACATTCCCACCAACTTCCTCTATAAAAATAGTGGTTATGTTTCTCTGGAGAACATTTCAGAAATAAAGGGATTTTTTTTGGGGGAGAGCCTTTCTCTGTTGCCCAATTATTGGGTTTTCTTAAAGGGATTGGTGAATAACCATTAGCATTTCTTATTTTGACTCAATAAGTAATCCCTTAAGATACCAAAAAAGAATCTAATTTCTCAAAAAGAAAGTAGAAAGTGAAAAAAACAAGTCAGCTTTACTAAGAATGGACACTAGTTTTCTAGAACATCCTAGACTCTATTCTAAAGCCTTATAATTGAATGATGATTGCTGCCCGTATACTTATAATTTGTAGGCTTTGGCAGAGTTTCAGATAGATATTGGTTACTTCAAGTAATTAGACTTAAAGGTGCTAAGTTTCCTATTTAATACAGAAATTTATAAGCTGTAATTTAGCCCTGTTTCACAACAAAGTGCCGCACTTACCCATCAGATACCTTAAACCACTTTCTTAGGATATATTTAGATATAAATATGAATTATATTACTAAACAAAAAAATTCTAAATCCATGGTGAGTTTCCTTTCCTATTTTATTAGTAGAAAGTTTTTTATTATGTTTTAGTATGTTACTTTTAATAAGATATTGTTGATTAAAATGTTTGTACAGCTTCTATTTAAAAATTCAGTGACCAAGGATTATCAGAGGTGATAATACCAAAAGCACCTTTCTGTGGGTTTGACAAATTCAAAACCTGATTTTTTAATTTTTTTTATTTCAGCATATTATGGGGGTATAAGTGTTTAGGTTACATATACTGCCTTTGTCCCAGCTTCAAGTTTGTCCTTCCCCCAGACAGTGTGCACCGTACCCATTAGTTGTGTATATACCCATCCCCTCTTACCCCCTCCCATCTGCCCTCCCACAGATCAGTATCAGGTAATTCCAATTTGTTGGTAAGTACATGTGGTACTGGCACAAGAACAGAGACATAGACCAATGGAACGGAACTGAGAACCCAGATATAAAACCATCCTCATACAGCCATCTAATCTTTGACAAAGCAGACAAAAACATACCTTAGGGAAAAGAAAACATATTCAATAAATGGTTCTGGGAAAATTGAATGGCCACATGTAAGAAGACTGAAACAGGATCCACACCTTCCACCTCTCACAAAAATAAACTCACAGTGGATAATAAACTTAAACCTGAGGCATGAAACTATAAAAACTCCAGAAGAAAATGCTGGAAAAACTCTTACAGACATTGGTCTAGACAAAGAATTTACGAAGAAGACCCCAAAGGCAATCACAGCAAGAACAAAAATAAATAAAGAGGACCTGATCAAATAAAAATCTAATTTAAATCAGCTTAGAGGAAATAAAATTCTTAATGCTGTAAAATAAATTGCTGTGTTTATAGCTGTCTGAATATCAAAATACATGATCTGTTGCCTTGAAAATCTAGAACCCCTCCCATATTACATTTAAAAGCAATTCAGAACAGAGTGTACATTCTCACAAAGGAGAATTTTTTTCTCACTATAATTACTCTGTCAAAAAGGAAGATTGTTTAAAGAAAGAATTAATGCTCATAGAAATATAGCATAGTGGGAAACATTTAATTAAAGACATATTTGGTGATTTTATATATTATAATAAAATCAAACCCGCAGATGTCCTGTAATTTTACCTCTATGTACTTCAGTATGCATATTTTAAGAATTATAGAAGTTTTCTTACAAAGATGAAGTTCTAAATCAAAATATAGATTTGGGTTTTTTAAACATTTCTCAGATAATTTCTCAGTACAAATTTACTTTATTACTTTAGAAATATACCATTCTTTTAGTGAATTATATAAAATGTGCTTCTAAATCTCCCAAGCTGTTGTATTTATGTGTACTTATGCATATTTTTTTTTTATTGGGGGAAAACTACAAAGCATTTACAGTACAATGTTTACAGTCACAATTTGTAGTGAGCTGATTTCCCAAAATATATTACCACTCAAGTTGACTTATCTTGTTACATTTGTTAATTATATTTATTAACTTAGTAATTCTTTAACAACTAAAAGAAAATTTCATTCTAGAATGTAGGTTTGCTCTCAAGTGGGTGTTGTTATTCTAGACTCAGTGAAATATAAACAGAAACCATATTAACAGTAAGAGAGTGCTATAAGCTGCTAATGAAAAGAATCACATACTGATTCTATTTCTTGTAATAACTAGAAAAATGAGTTGTTGAAAACGTAGTGGAGCTGGATATTTGTTTACGCTTCTAAAATTTTGATGGAGCATGTTGATTTATCATATTTTTTCTGCTGCTTCTATAATAGTCTCATCTACCGTATTGGATTTCATGAAAATATTAACAATAAGGGGTCACAGAAAAGAGAAGCCTGCATGATAAAAATGCAAAAAACAAAAAAGATGAAAACAATTATGCTTTTTAAGAAGTGTTATATAATTGCTTTCTAAACCAAATCCATGCAACTTTTATCTCAAAGGCCTCTGTTCATGTTCAACATACACGATTAGAGAAGTACCTCCATTCACATAGCTATAAAGCTAACTTCAATTTATTCTCACTTTTACTTTATATTTTGAAATTAAATTCCTTTTGCTTATGGTTTTCAATCCTTGGCCATTTTCTTTGCCCTTCAACAAATCTATTAATTTAACAAATGATGAGAAGCCAAATAGAGGCTACCCATCACTTGTTGATTTTGCTACTTTGCTTTAAAGCAGCTTTGCTAAATTGTCCAGAAGGATAGTAAATGAAAATTACTGGCTAAACTAACATTCTTTATGTTTGTTTCTATTTCTTGAAAATTTTCCCCATATTTTTATTAAATCAATACTTAACACTACATAACATCAATGCCTACTGACATTGATAGTATGCTTGATTTTTTAAAAAACATGATTATAAGAATTGATTTCATATTTTGGTCAACAGATATTCCACATGACGTATGATCTTGCCAGTGCGGTGGTGAGAATTTTTAATCTCATCGGCATGATGCTGCTCCTATGCCACTGGGATGGTTGTCTTCAATTCTTAGTACCACTACTGCAGGACTTCCCACCTGATTGCTGGGTGTCTCTAAATGCAATGGTTGTAAGTAATTTGTATTATTTTACACTCTGCCTTTTCAACATTTTGCAAAAACAAAACAAGAAAAGCCTTTTACGTATTTATGTTAGAATGATCTGATTTATCCTCTATAAATGTTTAGAGACAACTTTATAAATTTATTTTGTTTCCCTGGGTATAATATCAGATGTTATGGGGCTTTTTCACAATTAAATTTTATTTACATAAAATATTCCTGGGGATGTACATGTTATAGCATCTATTTTTGTATATCTTACTCTGGTTACACTGAGCCATCTTTTATTTTGAAAGTATGACCAGGTATGACCACATACATATAATCATGGCACAATGTTCTTCCAAAAATGCCTACAGCTTAGAATAATGCCTTCATTCTTTTGATTTCTTTTAGCATTAACTATGTTTGAGACATGCAATTGTAGGGCTTGTTAAGCATACAAAGACATGTACTTCAGTATTGATGCAAATGAGGTATACATAAAGTACAACCATGTTTTAGATGGTACTTTTTGCTAGGGAAAACAAGGACAACATCATGGAAAAGGTAGATGTTAAACATACCTCTGAAATATATGTAAACATTAAAAAACTGTAAAATATCAATTTGACATACAAAGCTAGGTATATTCTTATGTATACTTATTATTAAGAGTATAGGTTTTGATCTATGTAGTGTTACAAAGGGATTGAAACAACATTGAATAATGTGTGTTCACAAACATTTGTTTTTTTGGTGTAAGTTTTCGTATTTTCTTTCTGCATTACATTTTAGCTACACTACACTTAATAAAACACTGTTAAAGTTAACTAGCATTTGAATAGTCTTCTCTTATGTGTGACATTTTATGGGAGATAAATTTTAAGAGATTTTCACAAAATTTTTACATTAAGTATCAATTAAATAGTCTCCTCTTTTACCAAACTGGTCTACTATTAATTTCTTGGCTTATTTTTATCAACATTACATGGACATAAAAATATTATCATTTTTTTTTCTCCTAATAATTATAGCTCAGGCTTTCTATTTGAAAGACAAAGGAGTTTTCATTGCATGCTATGGAGTATTGTCTTCTTTTTTTCCCTTCCTTTATTCCTCCCTCGGTCCCTTTCTTCCTTCTTTCCTTTCTTTCTCCTTTCCTTTCCACCCCTTCCTTCCTTCCTTCCTTCCTTTCTTCCTTCCTTTCTCTTTGCTTTCATTGAGATCTGATAGTCACCTAGATCTCACTTTCATTTCATTCATATTTGCTTAAATATCACTACCTCAATATCCATTGATATTGTAGAAACATATCAAGGCAAAATTAAAATAGGTTCATTTTTGTTTTAAAAAGCTCATTTACTTGGATAGCTAATGATTGATTGGAATAATACAGCCAAAGTGATATAACTAAGAAATGAAACTAAAAATTTCCTCATTAAAAATATATTTCTCCTCTCCTAACTTCTAGTAATCTATTTCAGATTTGAATTTCTATAAATTAGAAATGGTATTTTCTGAAAGTATTGATTATTTTTTGTAAAGAGAACATACTGCCATAAGAGAATATATTTTAAGTCCTAACGAAAGGTAACTAATTTGCTGACAAGTCACTGCAGGTTTACTTGAAAAAAAAAAATGCATCCATAGCTCCTATGAGTTATAATAATAAGTAGGTCAGCAGCCTGCTGAGTGTTGTGATTCTTCTTTGCCATCCTGTTTCTGCCCATTAGGAAAGCCTGCCTGGCGACTGCTTTCCATTGGATAGAAACATGACCTCATCACAAAAGGGAAATGAATTGCATAATTGCACATCTTGTCAGATGTGCATTCTTTCATGGGAACAAACATATGGTAATAAATTTGAATCTAGTATTTTGTTTTGAAACAAATTGTGTATTTCAGAAGACTTTTAACTTGAATTACATTCCCCTAATAGAGAGGGATGAAAGATATTGCTGAAATTATATGTTGGCTATGACTACATTGAGTTGCTTTAGCAATACAAGACAAAGCCATAAGTTCCAAGCATTTTTTCTTTCTTATATAGACTAGCTTTTAAATTTTAAGCTGCAAATGGCTAGAGGAAGCACTAATCAGGGAATTACCTTCTCTAACAAGTGTCACCAGTTTTAATTTTGGGAAAAACAATATGACAGTCCAACATTTTCTCCAAAAAGACTAATTTACTAGCGTATGTTCTCCATATATATGTGTGTGTGTATATATATATATATATATACATATATATATATATATATACTCTTGATAAATGTTAAAACTTTCACAAATGTAGTCCAAACATATGTGTAACACATTATCTCTTTTATTCTGAGTGAAATAAATAAAAACACTTTCATTCCCATTTTACAGATGAAAAATCTGACACAGAGAATGTTTAATCCATTTGCACAAAGCCAGAGACAGAGTATGGGAGCTGGTTGTAAAATCCATGCTTCCCCTTGGGTTGAGGCTGAACTCACCACACAATTCTACTTCATGGGCCCCAAGAACTTTATCCATTATGTGCTGTTGTCAATTTATGTTTACAGAAAACAACTATGAATTGACTGCACCACAGGAAGGACTCAGATGAAATATATATGAAAAAGTCATTGTGTTTTGTATATGGGAGTGTTGGTTTTTCTCTTTTAACTACTGCCATAAATCCAAAAGAATCTGGCAAAGAGAATCAATCATAACTTTTTACTCATTCTGAATTCCTCATGTACTTAGATTTCTTATAAAAAATATCATTTTAAATTGATCTAGGTTGTAATAAAATGGTAACAGTGGCTTCAATCTGGGAATCAGTGGAATAGCAGATTAATGGTTTTACTGTATTACTCCTCTTACAGATATATGGATGTCAGCTAATTCATCTGAACTTCCCCTCTTTCTAAGAGTACAAAGTTATTGCTCTTTCAAAAGAGAGAAGGATGCATATAGACTTGAAATATGTAGGCTAATTTTCCTATTTTCATATAATTTTTAGGACAAGGTTATATACTTACTTCCCACAATGGAGAGTTCTCGACAGTTTTCTCCTTTTCTATTCCATCTTATCTTTTATTTTCTCCTGCCACTACCACTGACTTAAATACATTGCTCCAGAAATATGTGACGGAATCAGAATTGACATAAAGAAAGCCATGTGATAAGTGAGAGATATAAAAAATAATATCAGGAACATTTTTTGAATCTTAACATAAATGTTTTCCTAATCCATTATATACATTATCATTTTTGAGAAGTATTTGTTATTTTTAGAGATGTGACATATTCTGGAAATGATTAATTCCTATGGCAAATAGAATTTGGCTCACAAACATATAGTTTATTTCAGTTATTTGAAATTTATCCTTACAACATAACTACTTTAGGCAACTTATCAAAAAAGATCTTAAAATGTGTAATAGATGCGTTGGGCAGTCTTCTTCATGTTTTGAGGATATAGAGATGAGACCACTATGATTCATACTTCAATATTTTTCTAGTATTTACCAGCCAGATGCCTGATAAACAGAGTTTCAATCCAAGCAAGAGTTAACACCTGGTTCTGTTCAACAATTTTCTAAATCATGCTCTGTGCATAGAGAAATGAACATACCCATCTGTGCACTATAACCATTTATTCGCATGAATAAGCTTGGTGATGATAAAAATTACATAGGAAAAATTGGAATTTACCGTATCTTTGTAATTTATTAAAAAAAGATATGCAACTGAATGACAGCATATTATCTATATTCAAATAGCAATTTCTTAGACATATCATAAAGTCAAGAAAAATGGTCTCTAATTATATTCTAAACATAGAATAAATATCAATTATAATGTATACTCATAATTCCCACCAAAGCAATTTGTGTATATTTGGAGATCATTTATTTTGTGCTTGTCTTTGCCATTGTGATTAATGTGATAATCTAAGATCCTGATTCCTGCAATTTAGGAAAGGGCTTCCAGTAGAAAAATGTTTAATTCAAAATGTTTAATTTCAACTGTAAATGAGGACCTTTTTATCTCTCATTTTTACTGGAATATACATACCATAAAATTCACAATTTTAGAGTGTACAATTCAGTGGTATTTATTATATTCACAAGATTGTATAATCATCACCACTGTCTAATTCCAGAACATTTTTATAACCCCAAAAAGAAATCCTATATCCGTTAGCAGTCATTCCCCATACCCCCATTCCCTACTTCCCTCAGCCCCAGGACACCACTAATCTACTTTCTGTCTTTATGGATTTACCTCTTTGGGATATTTATATAAATGGGATTATACAATCATGTGACCTTTTGTGTGGTTTCAAAAAATTTTCTCTAATTCAAAAGTTTCATGTGTCACTACTTTTTGGTCTTTAGTGTAACTTGGTAGCTTAAGGTCAGGGTATCTGTGCTTCCCTTCTCCCCACTAACTGGCCCTTTCTGCCCCAAACCTCTCCAAGTGGAAGGAGATGGGCAGCTCTAGACCAGAATAGAAGTCACACCTGTTTTCCTCTTGAAATTTTGACCTTGTCTAGATCTCATGTTGGAGTGGAGTCTTGCATCATTATTTGGACAGTACCTGGCCACTTCACCAAGGAGATTGATTAGTTTTTTTGTTTGTTTGTTTGTTTTTCCATTTCTTTTCAGGAATAATAAATAAATCTTCAGTTACTTAGTAAAGACATGTAAGATAAATTCAGGGAAGAGTCATTTTCCTGATGCTGAAATAACAGTGCAAAATATGCTTATCTAGGCTGGGTTTACATTTTGGATCACAAAAGCTTCCATTTCCTTACTTTCACATTTTTCAAATTAAAGAAAAACACCCTGTAAATATTCCTGTTTAAAATTCAGTGTAAAAATTGTAAGAACATTCAAAACAAACCACAAATCTATATTCCTCTTAATCTCTTGAATTTCAAAGAGTGAAACTGGGACAAAATTTGAGACTTTGAATTTTCCAAAAACTACATTTTTGTCCTGTAGATGATTTTTGAGTTATATTTTAATTGTCATTGTGCTTGTTCTAAGGTCAGCTATCTATTTACTTTTTAAAAAAACAATGTGTCATTTAAATAAGATTATAATATAGTAGGAAAAAGTACTGTTTCACCTGGTAGGCATTAATCTTTCCCATTGCTCCCAAACTAGAAGAAAAGCATTAATATGCCAGTTAATGATGATTACATTCCCTCTAGCACTTTTATAATTCCATCCTCAAATAGATTATCAATTCTTAAGGAAAAAGAATAAAAGAAATTTGGAATATGCCTGAAGTCAGTAACTATCAGGCAAATCAGATTATATATTTATTAATCTATAACATTTAATGGAAATCATTCTTGTGAGGGCAACTTTTCATTTCATTCATCAATGTTATTATTTCTCTGTAATTTTTTGTTCTTATTGTACCAGTAGATCAGAACTTTTTATTAAGTAGCTGCTTTGATAAATATGAAAAAGAGATTTAAATATATATTTTATACACAAAATTATATAAAAATTGAAATCTTATAGATGATAGCTCTAGATATTGTTTGTATATGAATATTTATGAGAATGTCATGTTTTAAAGTTTTCTAATGTATTTGCTTATCATTTTAATTTGTATCCTAATTCTTTGTGTAACAGCCCAATTTTCATTATGGTTTAGTATTCTAGGAATTAAATAACCACAAAATTTGAAAGAAACAAAAAGGAGGATAAATATATTATTTTAGAGTGGAATGAAAAAAATCAATAGAAATAGGAGATAAAAGTGAAATAGCTAATGCTATAAAGGCAGATCACCTTTTCTCCTCCAGGCTGTGTTTCTGCCATTGAGGACATTCATCGTTGGCACTAGATGTCTTTGAAGCCTATCCTGTTTCTTCCAAAGGGAATAAAACTTATACCTTTATAATGATTAATTATATTGTTTGAGATTGTAATACTGTTTCTTTTGCTTAGCTACATTCTTATTAAGATCTTTTATATCTCGTACAGGAAGTAAACAATATAAGTTTATGGACATATTTCTACCAACTTTTAAAATGATAATCTATTACAATAATTTCTATAATAGCTATATTTCTACCACATATCTTATATTTAGTACATATAATCAGATCTTATAATTATTTAATTCCTTATGCATCTGGCAGCTTTATAACATCCATCCACAACAATGTGCAGCAAATTGTCTATATTAAGTGATGAATAGAGAACTGATTTATCAGTTTCACAAATGCCTTTTAAAAGTAATTTCATAGGCAGTAGCCAATATTATCAATATATTATGAATTAGGAAAAGAGATACTCAAGATATCTGTCAAAAGTCAAGCAGAAAGTTGGTGACAGAACTGGATCTAAGATCACAGTCTCTTGTACTTTCTACTATTTCCTATTTATGTATAAATGAAGAAGTCATATCCTAATACATTAATGTCCAGGTGAATAGGCAAAATGGAAATTCCCTCCCATTTAATTGTTTCTCATTTAAAAATGGAAGTTATTCTTAGTCCGTTGATAAGATAGCTACTGAAATAAACAGAAATATTGTATAGCTTACCAAAACCTATCTTGAAGAAATAGTTTGATCATAACCACAAGTAAAACTGATATCCTTAAGGTTTCAATATTCTAATGCATAAGTATGCCATTAGAATCAAATCATAAAATCATTAAATTTGTTGAGCTAGTATTTACGGTTGAGTTACTTTTTTTTTTTTTAAAGAAATTGACCTAGTTAATGGAGACCATGTGTGTCAAATAGGTGCACATCTACATAGAAATCTAGCATGATGGGGAAGATCAAAATATAAATGTAAAGAAAACATTAACAAAAATGTATAATTAAGAGTATCCTAGAAGCTACCAACTAGTAAAGTGGAAGATTGTTTGTTGCATGCCATGCAACTAGGAAAGGTTATTAGAAATAGAGATTGAACACTTAACTATTCTCAAAGCAGAATACTGATGAGTTCTTGGCTTGCTTGGTTGACAATACAAAGTATAGCCTAGATGATGAGTGACTACTTCAAGCAAAATTGAAGAATTTCTTGATTAGGGTTAAGTGGTCAGAATCTGAAAGGAACCATGCAAGTAATCTTGAACTAAACATGAGAAATGGTATTGCTAAGTGGTTAAACATGATCAAGCCCTAGAAACTAGTTTACCTAGTTTCCTGTCCTGATTCTCTCACACCTAGTGGCTATGAGAGACTCTTGGATAAGAGGTTTAACCATTTTGTACTTTGGTTTCCTCGTCTATAATTTGGGGATGATAATCATAATTACTACACAGAGTTTTAAGGTAAACAAAGGAACTTATGCATGCCAAGTAATAGAACTTATTACATTTATAGAACTTATTGCATATATAGAACTTGTTACATCTATTACTTATATAGAACTTATATTTCTCAGCTCAATACACAAAGGTCATTATTAATATCAATAGTTGTAGTTGTGTATGAGCTAGAGTTGATAATGCTTGTCTATATATTGGCACATAACACTGTTGTTTCAAAAAATAATGATTTGAGGTAGCTGAGAATAAAAGTAGGTATACTATATAGAAATAGCATTAGATTACTAGAAATATTAAGAGACCAAAAGCATAGAAAGAAAAAGTTTATAACACATAAACCTGGCTAATGAAGCCAATGGAATTTGAATGTAGAACCATATCTTTATTTTGTCACCACCTAAAGAATTCTAGAAAAAAATGGTCCGAAGCTATAAGAGTAGCTACAAAGAACATTTAGATTGAGATAAACATTAATTATATATAGTAATAGTTGGAGAAAGGACAAGGAAGTGGATAAACACTCCACTTGGGATCTGCAGAATAATAAATGAGAGAAGGTAAGTGGAATATTTTCAGGATTATTTAATAACGTCTTCTGTCAGAGTAAAATATTCTAGGCTGAAATAAAGTCTAGAGAAATTAAACTCCAAGTCAACACTTTGCTATTTCATATGAGCTCTGTCCCCTGACCCATGTGAATTTCATCTTAAAATGGTGATATGTTAGAGAAGAAATTGGGGACTGATTGCATAGGATTTTTCTTTCATAAACCATACAAATGGTGGATGGACTGTTTTTCCATGAAACAATAAAATGATGTATGAATTTACAAGACAGAATGAAGAAAAGTGCTGCAAATTACAACTTGGCATGTTTGATATTAATTCCAAGCAAGATTACACTAAATTATAAAATAAATTATTTGTGAGCACTGAGAAAGCACAGTGTTTATGTGGTCAGAGCAGGTCTTTGTTTAATGAAGGCAAGTTGTAACAGATTATCTTTTTTCTCTCTTTCTCTCTTTTTTATATATAAGATATAATGGGGGCAAAACTTATTAAAAACCTTGCTAAGTTCATATACCAGATTTTTTTAATGAAACTTAGATTAGCATATGCACTTATACAAGGCTTTCTACAAGGGTCTTCATGGTATCTTATGAAATATTTAGACTAATAGACAATAGAATTGAATGAGTTAATAACTGGTTGAGTGAGTATTTTCTGCCCTCACACTGCAAAGTGCAGATGGACAGATTGAGTTCAACAAAGAAGATATTTAAGTAGGCATCTGTAGGATTCTGTCTTCAGATTTGAGGTCTTTTTCAAGATATAAATAGTAATCTGGTTGACGTCACCAATGATGTAGCTAATGCAAAGCCAAAAAGAAATGGCTAAGTATGCTGAGTTACAGATTCATATTTAAGAAGATTTTGCTATATAAGAACATAAAGTGAGCCTAATTGAATGGATTATCATATGGCAAACATAAGGACCTATAACAAGATAAATGAAGAAAAAAGGAAAACGAACAAGCACAAGAATCAGACATGGCTCAGCCAATGACATGAAAAATATTAACACTTAGGGTTTTATAACTATAACCTCAATATATGTCAATAATTGACACATTGTCTAGGTTAACTATAGAGAAAATTCTAAACAACAGTAAGATTTTCTTAGAGAGTATTTAATTTTGGGTGCCAAATACTATTAATAAGATATTTTGATTCTGTAGGTAACTATTTTCTGACTAGGAGACACTTCTTTGAAATGTAAATACTCACTGTTTTCTATTTGTATGCCTGAAATGATGCTTTCAAAACTAATTTAGATCCACTTATAAATTTAGTTAAATTAAGGACATTGTGATGCATCAATAATTTGTTTTTGAATAACCACTTTTCTTTAAGAGCTCAATTGTTTGATAGAGTATTTAGGTATTAAGAAAGCAATAAAGTACACTTTAATATTATTAAAAAAACTATGAAGAGCATAACAAAGAAGATGGAATTATGTCAAATTGACCAAGAGATTTTATTTTTACAGTTAATTTTTTCAGCTATGCAAATAGTAAGCACAGGCTCATTGCTTTGCAAAGTGTTTCTCTTTGTAGTACATCTCTTACTGTGTAGCTGAATTTGGTTCATACATATTATCACTCATTATGACACATCACGATGAACTCCTTGATTGAAAAACTTAGAAGTATGTGGCTCTCCTTCCACAAACGACTGACATTTTGTCTTATAAATTTTAATTCCATTTGTCTTCATTACTAGTAAAAAAGAAAAATCTTTAAAATTGTAATAAAATATCATTTTAGATATTTTTTAGTTTTGTTCTAGAAAACTATTAGAGAAAAAGATTGAGTTATTGTTTAACTTGTAGGAAGAAAGTCAAAAATTGTGTATTTCACAGTTGAACCTATCAAAACTAGCATAGTTTCTGATATAATTGTGTAGCATCTGCTTGTTTGTTTCATTACTGATTATTTCATTGTAGCCAAATTATGGAAAATTGAACCTATAATTTGCTGAAAATGTTTATTTCTTTATTTAGAGATAAAAGAGATCATAGACAAGTTATCTCATCTCTTTCTATGAATATTTTAATTGTGAAATTGCATTTGTTTAGAGAACCCAGATTAAAACTGTGGGAGAAGGGAGTTAAATCTATATGAAATTAACAACCAACCAATCCAACACCTATAACCCACCTTGTTATATCATTTAAAAAAACAACTAATCAAAATATTTAAATAATTCTTTTTTTTCCTTGCCTATAATTTTGGTGCAGAAGAGTTCAGTTGGCAAGAGAAATGGGGAAAGTATCTGAGAGTTATTCTAAAAAAATAATTCTTAGCTATGGAATTGATACAGGTTTAAATTCAATCCAATGCCCTATATTTGCTTCTTTGTAGCATACTACAGTTGAATATATTATGGTGATCCAAAAAATTCTGATTACCAAACAGCAATTTAATACATTTTATCATATTTCATTGAACATGAGGAAAGAGACAGCTTACACCAACTTTGAAATCAAAATTCCCCTGTAACTATAAGTGTCAGTACTAATCAGAAAACTTAATTCTCTAAAACTGCTACTTAATATACAAATTTTACTGCATTTAGAAACTTTTAAGTAAGTATATGATAAATTGAAGCTATCAAATTAACCTGGTTTTTGAAAAATAAGTTAACAAATAAAAACACAGTTAATTCCCTCAGAAGGTATTGCCCAAATATTGTTTGGCCCAATCAAACTGAATTCAAAATAGATAGCAAACTTGCATGCCTATCGAAGCCAGTCTAGAAATATAGATGTGTGAATTAGACCAAGTGTAAGACAAAAGGCAGCCCCTTGACTCTGGTAAGCTATTAAAGAATACTCTGACCAAGGGATACAGCTACTCTTCAATTTTAGCTGCTAATTTTCATGTGGAAATTTATGCCCAATGATGCCCAGAGATATCAAAGGAAGCTGTATACTTCGATTTTTATTGGAAATATCATAATTTTTGAGACATGACAACTAATTAACGTATGCATATGCATATATATGCATGTATATACAAAAATATACATATATGTAAATTTTATATTATTTTATATAGCAATTTATATAATTATTACGTTTTAAAAACACAATATGTGTTCCAAAGAGAAAAACAACATATGACTGATTTAGAGCCAGCAGGCCATTAGTTTCCAACTTCTGAAATTAATCAAACATAGTTCATAGGGTTGACAACATGAATATAGGCCTTTGCCACTACATCATTGGTCTCATCCCTCAAACTCAGGTCCTAAGAGATTTTCTCATTTCTTCTACAGTTACAAGAGAAAAAAAAAAAATACCAGTGCATACAAAAGACAATTGGAGAAAATGAGAGAAAAATTTGTCCACATTAGCAGCTCAGCTGGATTTAGCAAATCCCCTGCACTAATTTAAATTTCTTTTCACATGAACTTAGGTGGCTTGGCAATTTGTTTCAGTATAGTAATATGAAAAATGATCAAGCACTTATGATTGACAAAATAAACATACATAAAATACATAAATAAAATTAAAAAGAGAAGACATGCAAGTTAAATCAACATGTTCCAGAATTCTTAATTGTCATAAGGAAAAAAATAATTCATTTGCGTTCAAGTTATAATATTACTAAAAAACAGCACATATTCACCATGCACAATTTGTTGAAAAGTAAGGATTTTCTCAAAGTTATTGTTCCTTGTCTTCTTTAGTTCTCATTTTACCTATTGCTGAGAAACTTATAACATGAAATCCATTAATTAACAAATCGTGATTTACAGCTTTACTGCACCTATACCATAGTAGAAAATTACATGACTCATGGGATCTGGAATTCAAGCTTTCTATTCTAAATATTCCAGATAAAGAATATATTCATTAATTATTGGGTATGTGATATCATCCATATGTCAGCAATAAGAGCAAAAACATATCCAGCAATAAATCTTAAGATTTAAGATTAATTGTAAAATTCTCATAAAAGAACTGTGTTTTAGTCTTAAGTATATAGTATCCAGGCTAGATTGAAAAAGATTTGGAAGAGTATTGCATATACATCTAGGTATAACACTCCTTCCAAGTTGAATCTTATTAGATATATCTAATAAGCAGACCTCATGTATCAATTTGACCACAGTATCAATTTGTACCAATTTATTTGCATGAGATTAGGATGCATTAAATAGTATCTTATTTATTTAATTATCTATTTATTGAGTGATTATTCTTATACTCTCTGTTTTAGTAGGACAAAAAGATTTACAATAAAACAAAATCTTTCCCTCACAGTCATCTGATTTTTCCTTGAAAAAGAGAACATAAACAAAATAAATAGCGATGAAATGTCAGGCAACATAAATCCTATTAAGAAATCTAAGGACAGATACTGTGACCTGGGTCAGCAGATCTTTTTAAGATAGAATGGTTCTTCGATGCCATCTCAGAAAAGATGACATTCAAGGAGAGAACCCAAGGAAATGAAGGAAAGAGTTATGCAAATATCTAGAAGACTATGCCTAAAGGAAGGGACAGCAAATGCAAAGTTGGCTGGTGTGGCTGGAGTGGAGTGAGAGAGAACAAAAATGATGTGGAAAGATACCTGGGAGCCCGCCAAATCACAAAGGGTCTTGTAAGCCATGGGAAGATTTGGGGTTCTATTCTCTATAAAATGGAAAGCTAAATGAGACCCAGTTGTCCATGCTATGAGAACCTCTACCATGGCTAAACACAGAGAAAACAGGGCTATATTACTATTTCTCAAGATAAGCTACAGCACCAGGTACTAAGGTACAATAGCGGGGCAAATGTCTAAGTAAGTCTACAATGAGTAAGTGGTTTGGGCAGAACGGTGGAGTGGTCAATAGTGTTTAATAAATCCTTCAGGCAGCCAGGACAGAGCAGCACACAGCAGCAGCACAGGGAGTTTTACCTGAACTAGTGAGGTCCAGCAATGGGGTCAGAAACTCCCTTCACCCCAAGGGAAAGCAAGGAACACAGTGGCCTACACAAGTAGATTAGACTTGTTTGAAAACATGTGTGTTATATTTCCTGGCCTTGGGGGGTAACCACAAGAGGGGCATGAGTTTTATTGGTCATAAAAGTGAGAGCTGCTTATAACTGAATGTAGACATAATGAATAAGCAGACCTCATGTTGTTCTAAGGAGAGATAATTTAGTTAAATTCATTCTTTCATTATGTCATTCAGTCAACAATATTTATTTGTTGTGCCTGTTCTGTGCCAGGCACTGTTGTAGGCACTATTATCTTATCCCAGAAGTTATACATTATAATTGAACTTGTAACTATATAAGAATAATTGAGGGTAAGCTTTATTTCCTGAAATATTATGATCGGTGAAGAGAAACTAAAACAGATGTTTTCTTTGGGCAGTCTTGAATCTTTACTGATGCTTGAGCTCTCTGATTTATATTTCTATCTTTAATATTTGAAAGATTCTCAACTTTTATTCCAAATTGAGGTTGATTCTTTGTGTGTGTGTATGTGTATGTCATATTACCACATATTAGTGTTTTATTTTTCTTTTTACCTTCCTTTTTTTCCCTTTTTGTATTTAAGTGGATTTAAAGGTTCCAAGTATTTTTGTTTTGTTTTGTTTTGTTACGTGGATAAATTGCATAGCGAAGAAATCTAGGCTTTTAATTTACCTGTTACTTGAATAATGTACATTGTATCCAATAGGTAATTTTCATTCCACACCTCCCTCCCAGTTTCTCCCTTCTAAGACCTCAATGTCCATTAAGTCACTCTGTATGACCAGGCATACCCATTGTTTAACTCCCACTTATAACTAGAGAACACGTGGCATTTTTGTTGTTGTTGTTCCAGATTACTTCACTTAAAATAATGACCTCTAATTCCATCCAAGTAGCTGCAAAAGACATTAATTCATTCTTTTTAATGCCTAAGTAATATTCCATGGTGTGTATATGTGTGTGTGTGTCTATATATATACATATATATAGACACACACATACATACATACACACACAAATATATATATATATATATAATATTATTTATTGACTCATCAGTTGGTGGCCACTTAGGTTGGTTCCATATCTTTGCAATTGTGAATTGTGCTGCAATAAACACATGGGTGCAGGTGCATTTTTTATAAAACGACTTATTTTCCTCTGGTAGATCCCCAGTACTGGGATTGCTGGATCAAGGGGTAGATCTACTTTTTGTTCTTTGAGAAATCTCAATACTGTTTTCCATAGAGGTTATACTAATTTGTATTCCCATTAACAGTGTATAAGTGTTCCCTTTTCACTGCGTCCACACCAACGTCTGTTGTTTTTTGACTTTTTAATAACGGCCATTCTGACAGGGTAAGATGGTACCACATCTTTTTTCCATTCCTTTTAGCTTTCTTCCATATCACCTCTTCCAGAGGTCTTTACTAAAGTATTCCACATACTTACATTTATAACAAATGAAATAATTATGAATCAATTTAAAAATGCTACTAGAGTTATAAAAATAATATCCTGTTGGTTAGCTGGCCATCTTCTCTTAACTCTGGAGAAAACCTTCAATGTCTCTGAGCCATTTACATTATATCACTCTACTTATATGATGATAAGGGCAGTTGGAATAACTATATGGAAATAAAACAGAACTCTGTTTAAATAAAAAGAGAGATTTACAATTGACTCATTTTTCTCTAAAAATAACATTAATTTACAGTATTTCCCATTTTAACTTATTCATTATAGCTTATTTTCTTTTGCTAAAAGAAAAACTTACTAAATATTAAATCTTGCTATATTTAATTTGAATGCTAAGGTGTCATTTGTCCCATTACGTTTCCATGGTAATTGTGTATTTTTATGTGAAATTTGTTTTTATCAAGTGTGTTCCATAGCCACTGAGATATGCATTATAATTCAGTTTACCTACCACTTTTCTGAAAGAGAGAATGCTACACTTACTTATAAGGACAATACGTATTAGGGACATTCCTGTGAGATTTTAATAGACTACTGGTAGATGAAAACATAAGATAATCAGCTTATTAAATTGAAATAGTGCTTTATTAAAAATATAATCATGTAATGAGAACAAACACAGATTGTCCATTGAATATACACAGATTATCCTTTGAAATATATCTTCCAGATCTACAAAGGAGTTATGAATTTTCTTTTGACAAAGAAAAATATTCATTGAACCTAAGGAATATTCTTGTGATTGTCATTTTAGTAGGCATTTGATAGCTATGCATAATTATTGCCACAGAAGTTGATATCAAGAGAGACATGATTTAAATTCATATTCTTCTTGTAGCTCGTGTTGGGAGAAACATATTAGTCACTATTGCAGACCAAATTAAGGCATATATTTCTATTTTTACTTGGTCCTTTAATAATTGTGTTTACTATATGTTAGGAACCCTGATGTGTACATCATCTCATTTAATCTTCACCTACTCCAAATTATGCATTATTAATCCCAATTTTATGATAAGGAAGCTAGAGTTTTGTGTAGTTAATAACGTCCACTGTAAATGGTAGAGCTAAGATTTAACTCAGGTGTGTTTAACTCTATGCCTCAAGATCTCTTTAATTACTTAGCCATTCTATCTCAACATCTGGGACTTTATCGTCTATCTAACCTGTTAGAACACTTCTATCCAGTTTAACTTCAGCTCCATATCTTTCAGGTTATCAAAATTGGATACGTCAGCATGTTAATTTTTCATCTGGTATGATAACCAGCCCCCAGTGGTCCTGCCTCGTGCTACTCAAACACTAATGTAATCACCTCCCATAGACTACTGCCAGGGTTCATCTGTGTTCTCCATAAAATATGGTAGAAGTTACAATATGTCACTTCTGAGATTAGGCCACCTTCTGTCATGGGTTCTTCCTCTTTGTATCACTGGCTCTGGGGAGAGCCAGCTGTCATATGTGAGCTGCCCTATGCAGAGCCACTGAGGCTTCCTGTCAATAGACTCATAAAAAGCTGAAAGTGGCTCCAGCCCTTCAGATGAAGCATCCCTACCTGACTTCTGGACCAACTCTCTCAGGAGAGAACCTGAGCCAGAAAATCCCAGCTAAGCTACCCCCAATTTCTGATTCTCAGAAACTGTCAGAAATAATAATTTTTAGTTTTAAGCTGATAAATTTTACAGTTACTTGTTATACAACGATAGATAACATATGCACCTGTTATTACATCTTGTATTTTTTTGTCAACATAGCCAAAAATGCTTCCAAGCATTTTTGTTCTCCACTAAGAGCATATCTCAAATGTCACAATCTTTATAAAATGATTATTCACTTTGGTACTCTCAGGATTTAAAGTTGTGTCCTAGGTTAAAAGCATAATGTGACAAATTTGTTGTGCGCATACCATGAGAGTGAATGGAGATTAGGAAAATATATCCTTGGAAATAATAAAATCTCTTGGTCAGAATGCTCTACATTTAGAATTTATGGTTATCTGGCAAGGACCAGAATGAAATTTGGCTTTTCATTTAACTATGAAGAAAGTATTACTAGGAAAATTAAAAAGCCTCTGTTTCTAAAGAAGAAATTAAAATATTTTAAGTAAAAACATTTTCAGAATTTGTGTTTTATAATCACCTTGATAGGAAATTTACATTTATTCATGTTGATGGCCAAAACACAATGAGATCGATTCCCTTTTGTGGCTGAGCATAACTCTTCATTCATTTCTAAAATTTTTTGTATGTATTAAATTAGTACCTAATGGGCACATTTAAGCACACCTTTGTGGAAGTAATTCCCAATTGCTACTTAACCGAGCAACAAAATGGTATTTCTTTTGAAAAGGATCTGATTCTGAGTTTCCACCAGTTTGGATTTGCCATGCCTGCTAGGGACTATAGCAGGGACGTTTTGACATTAAGAGGGCAGCATTATACAGAGCAAGGAGTACTAGATAGACAATTAGGGAAACTGAGTTCTAATCCAAGTTTTCCCTTATTTCACTATTTATTCTGGTAAATAGGACTTGCCTTCTGTGGCCACTTTTTACTCATGTATAAAATGAGGGAGCTAGACTGTTAAGAGTTAGTTTTAGAACTCTTTATTCAAACAAAAGGTACAGACCAATATGTGAAATAAATAAATGTGACTAAAAGCCTAGCTGATCCAGCTGAAGTATGGGTGTGGCCCTGGAGCCCAGGCTTAATCCCTCCAAATCCTTCAAGGACTCTGTTAATGTTTCTGGGAATATGGTATAATAACTCAATAGATTAAATGTTCTCTGTAGCTATTATATTTATAATATTCCAAAATCATTCAGTAGAAACCATTTAATAAAATATATATGCTACTTGCAATAGCAAATGGAAGTTGACTAAAATGGTTTTCTTTTGGAGCTCTTGTTAACTCATAATTACTTATTCTAACTTGCTTATGAATAAATTATCACTTTCATCATTATTATTCTATCATAATTGGTGACCTCTGTACTGAGACCTATATCAAAATTCGGTGGATTTCACAAGCCTCCCATATGAAATAAGTAAATATAACAAGTAACACAGGTATGGTAAAATGGAGAATCTCATCTCTGCCTTAAGCAACAGATGTTTGAGCTAAGAACATCTGTAGCATTTCATATAGTCAGTTGGGTTTAGGTAGAGAATTCATTATTGGCTTTGTGTGCTGGGCTTAGTAAAAAGCTGATTGGACAAATCCTAAAACTCTGAGTAATCCATTGCCAACATGAAATAAAAACTGTGGGAACGAACAAATCTGTGCCATAAGGAGTCTTCCCAGTGACATTCACAGAAACCATGAAGCAGATTGCACACAAGTACTTTCTATACATTCTTATAGTCAAGTATTTATACGTATGTCTGTTAAATATTTGTAAATATAGAAAAAATTGAAGCTCCAAGTATTTTTTTCTGCATGCATGGAATAATTCAATAATTTGAGAAGTCCAGATAAAATGCTGAAATAATGGAGTCTTCAGTGCAATTGAATTTTTAGTTAGCAAGAAACGCCATTTTAGTTTCTTGGGGGTGGTCTATGGAACAGACATCAAGTCTGAAATGTGCACTCCTGAACACATGTTGCTATTTCATTGTTGCAGATTGTCCCCCTGAAATGTGCTATAGAAGCATACTATTGTCTTACTAATTTTGTGTTGTTTGGATGAGTTTATCTCTAGGATCTTTTTATTTTTGCATATTTGTATGAGTTTACTCTTTTTTAAAGAATGTTAGAAGAAAATGTTATTAAGAATTTTGATTAGTAGATTTCAGGTTATCAAAGTCTTATGTAAAATCATTTTTTCTCTTAATGGATATTACACCCACACACCCCATCTCCGAAAGTGTTATGGGTGGCTAATTTATTCTTTTAAGTCTAACAGATCTCTGTGATTTGTTTTTATTAAATTTAGTCATTGTCTAGTTGCCTGAGCTTTTCTTAGAATATAAAATATGATATTATCTTACTGGTATATTTTTTTCCTGGAACTTAGTTACCAAAAAGCAACATAGATGTCATCTTTTTTATATATAATTTTACTCAAAAATTAATTATACATTGGGATGGCTAAATTTTCAAAGGAAGTTAGAATGATAATAAACTTTATTTTTTTAATTTCACAATATTATGAGGGTACAAACATTTTGATTACAAGTAATGCCTTTGCCTTGCCCAAGCCAGGGCTATAGGCACGCCCTTCCCCCATACAGTGTGCTCCGTCTTCATTCATTGTGGGTTTACCCACCCCCTTCCCCCACCTGACTGACACTGAATGAATATTACTACCATGTGAGCACCTTAGTGTTGATCAGTTAGTACCAATTTGATGGAGAGTACATGTTTTGCTTCTTTTTCCATTCTTGTGATACCTCACTTCAAAGGATGGGCTCAAGTTCTATCCAAGATAACATAAGAGGTGCTAGATCACCATTGTTTTTTGTAATTGACTAGTATTCCATCGTATACATATAAAACATTTTATTAATCCATTCAAGTATTGATGGACACTTGGGTTGTTTCCACATCTTTGCAATTGTGAATTGTATTGCCATAAACATTCAGATGTTTTTATTATAGAATGTCTTTTTTTCCTTTGGGTAGATGTCTAGTAGTGGAATTGTTGGATCAAATGGTAGTTCTATTTTTAGCTCTTTGAGGTATCTCCAAATTATTTTCCACAGGGGTTATACTAATTTGCAGTCCCACCAGCAGTGTGAGAGTGTTCCTTTCTCTCCACATCCATGCCAGCATTTGTTGTTTTGGGACTTTTTGATAAAGGCCAATCTCACTGGAGTTAGGTGAAATCTCATTGTGGTTTTGATTTGCATTTCCCCAATGATTAGAGATGTTGAGCATTTTTTTATATGTTTGCTTGCCATTATTCTGTTTTCTTTTGAAAAGTTTCTGTTCATGTCCTTTTCCCATTTATTGATGGGGTTGTTTTATTTTTTTATTGTTGATTTTCTTATGTTCTATATAGATTCTTATATCAGCTCTTTATTGGATGTGTAGAAAGCAAATATTTTCTCCCATTCTGTAGGTTGTCTATTTGCTTTAATGATAGTTTGTTGGCTGTGCAGAAGCTTTTTAATTTGATCAGGTTCCATTTATTTATTTTTGTTGCTGCTGGAGAGTCTTTCTCATAAGTTATTTGCCTAGGCCAATGTCTATAAGAGTTTTCCCAACATTTTCCTCGAGAATTCTTAAGGTTTCATGCCTTAGGTTTAAGTCTGTTATCCATTTTGAGTTGATTTTTGTGAGAGGTGAATGTGGTTATCCAGTTTTCCCAGCACCATTTATTTAACAGAGATTTTTTTTCCCCCAATGTACATTTTTGTCTGTTTTATTGAAGATTAGATGACAATATGTGGATGGTTTCATATCTGGGTTCTTATCAACTTTAAAAATTTTTTAAAGTGGAATATGTATTTACTGATTTTGTTTTGTAAGCGATATATCAGAAGAATAAAAAATATTGATAACATACAAGCTTAAGAAATCAGCTTCATAACAAATTGGGAAACTATTTCGTTTTTCTACGCTAATAAATTTTCCTTCTAACTATACAAATCAATGATGTGATGATTACCTCATAAAATTATAATGTGAATAATATCTTAGATTAGTTTCTTACCAAAAATATAACTAATGATATTCATGCCCTAATATATTGGATATTTTAATTAGCCTTGACTTTGTGCTCTCTTTGTGCTTTAGTCTTTTTATTTTAATTTATCTAAAAATATTTAGCGGGTACAAATGGTTTTTGCTATATAGATGAATTGTATAGTGGTGAAGTCAGGGATTTTAATCACCCTAATAGTGTACATTGTACCAAGTAGGTGATTTTTCATCCCTTGCTCTCCTGCCACCCTCCCCTTCTGAGTCCCCAGTGTCTACTATACCACTCTGTATGACCATGCATAACATGAAGACAAGTGCTACTTTAAAAGAAATCAAGATGATCTATGATTTTAAAATTCTTTAGCAATCTGCTGGCTCTTCTTGATGTAAGGACTATAATTCTTTCAGAACACAGATAGAGGATGAAAACAGAACTCCAATTTTGATTATTCTGTATTTTACCTTGTATAGTTTTAAAAGATCCAATGAAGCCCAACCCATTGGGTTGTTATAAGATTTATAAATACTCTCTATAAAAATTTTAGTGTGTCTGACATATAGTCAATACTCAAATATATTAGCTGTAAGCAGTATAAACTTCTACGTATCAAAAATTTGATAAAACTGGCAATTTTCAAATCATCCATACTCTTCACCATTGTTCAAACTGTGGCCAAATACCTTTTCAGTCTACAACCTTGGATCCTGATGATTATAACTCTCATTTAATTTATTCTCAAGAAAATGTCAACCCTTCTTCCCATTGTATCTACTTTAATTTCTATTTCTTGTATTTTAATATTCTTCAGTTCCATTTTCCATCTAGATTCTTACTAACTAAGCTTTGTATTATACAACATGCAATGAATTTTTTGTTTTGCTTCAAAAGGCTTCCTGGCGATGTCCATTCTAGTAATGTGTAAGCTTTATAGGAAAGACCACAAGTATCTATCCAGTGATATTACTAATATTAATATTTAGGAACCCATAATCTTGTACACCTTTATAAAAATGAAAATCCTGCCACTTTCCCTGTAGATAACTACCTTATGTCATGAGGCCCAAATATTAGGTCTGTAAATCCTTCAGAAGCTACTTAAAATTCATTTCATTTTATTCTTTCCAGAGGAGATATGTAAAGCACTCTCTGAGTTCTAACTTGACACCTGTTAAATGACCTCTGCTAAATAGGCCTTGCAGAGAGTGAGGAGTTGGTCTGAGTGTTTCCCGGACACTGAGACATTTGCTTAACTAATACACCATACAAGGATTAACCTACTCCTTAGGTCACATTGGTTAGGTTTTAGGGTAAACCAACAGTTTTTGTATCCTCCCTCACCATGTGATATTTTATCAATTGAAAGTTTGTTGACTGATCATTCAGTAAAGATTAATTGAGCACCTATTATATATGCCAGGCATGTGCTAAGTCTTACAGACAGAATGAAGAAAGGAAAGACACATTTTCTACTTTAGCTTCATTTTAAGAAAGGAAATTGTCTCATTTGACAAGGTGCATTTCCTGAAGGCTTTAACCTTCAGCAAAGCCCATAAAAATTGCACATTTTGCCAAACTAGCCACGAAAGAGGAGGAAGGAAGACAAAGAAGCAGCAGCAGTTATACTTTAATGCCTGGAAACAAAACATCCACTAACACGTGGTTTCACAGATTGAGATCAAATCAGCGAATTTTTATGGCTAAGTTAAGTCTTTGGTAATGTCATTGTTATCTATGATTTCTGTGATTTAAATTTGCCTAACTATAAAACGGAGAAGTTGATGAATATTGTTTTGTTCTTTTACACTCATTTAATTATCCAGGGATTTACAAGAAACAAAATATATCAGAAGGGTTTTGTTTTGTGTTTTTATTTGTTTATGCCTTGAGTCTTTGAATTTATAATGGCTCAATTCTTAGTTATATTGCTGCTTACACATCATTCTCTTGCCCTTCTTCCCACAACATTCAGCTTTGATGTCATTATTATGCCATTAACTACCAGTCCTTATTTCAGTTTACCCCCACCACTCTTCCCAAGTCCCCCGTATAAGTTCCTTTCCTATGTTCCTTAAAGGTCCCAGCCCCACAATTACTGTCACTGTGTCTGTCCACTGCTACTCCTGTTATGTTTCTTGTGGACTTCAATATCCAAATAGATGACTCTTTCAGCACCTAGAACTCATCCCTTTCTGTCATCTCCTCTACCACAGCCATTCACTCCTAAGGTCTGCACTGAGACATCTTCATTACGAATTCTACATCCCCTCCAAAATTTCAACTTCAAACATCTCACTTCCTGGCCACCACTTCATAGCTTTGTAGTTTATTCCCTCTATTTCCCTAACCCCAACAATGTTTACAGCCCATTGGGAAAATCAAACAACTAATTTATAGTACCATATTTTTCCTTCTTTTTTCCTTCTCATGCGACTCGTGTCATCACACTTCCCCCTTCCAAAAAAGTGGAGCTCTCCCTTTCCAACCCTGAGCCCCAGCTGAGGTGTCACTGGACAGCCAGCACAACTTGCCAGCTCAGTGAGACATCTTGGAAATGGATTAACTGGCTCCGGTTGAGAAGACCCATATGAAGCTGCACAGATCAGAGATGAGTCACTCTTGCTGAGCCCCACCCAAATTTCAGATTCCTGTGCAAAGTAAATAGTAAATAATTGTTGTTATTTTAAGCCACTAAGTTTTGGACTACCTTGTCATTTAATTATATATAATTAGAACAGGTGGCTACTGGAACAAAATCTTGAGATTGTAATTGCTATCATTTCTTATAAATTCTGTGATCCTTGGAGTGCAATTAACCTCTTTGAGCATAAGTTCCATCATCTGTAAAGATAATTGTTTTTCATACTTCTTAAGGTTATTCTGAGGGCTAAGTGAGAATGCATTTAAAGCCCTTAGAATAGTTAGTTAGGTCAAAATAATTTCTCACTACTTCCTGGCTATTATTATTATTATTATTATATGTTAAGGTATTTTCTACTCAGGTACAGAATATTTTATTTCCACTCTTTTCTCTGAAGCCTCTAATTACTTCTCTATTTTCTTTTTAGATTAGATATCAAGTGATTTACATTATATACAATATATATTTATATCACATTAATATTTTATTTAGTTTTGTTTTAATATTTCATATCATTTTGTTTCTAATTCAGCTTTTTCTTCTCATTTTGGTGGATTATTCTCATTCTAGCCTTTCTATCTTACTGCTGTATTCTTTCCAGCTCAAATTTGATTTTCAAGTGCTGCAGCGTAATAATAATGCATTAATTTAATAATTCGTGGAAGAAAAATTATTATAAATCATACTAAATATTTAAAATAAAAATGTGCAGTTGTCTTTATTGCTAGTAAATCAAAGTTAAGAAGTTACTGTGTATGTAAATTAGCTATTAAACACTTAAATACAAAATATACTAATATAATTCATTTTCACAAATTCGTGAGTGTAAATTAGAGTGACTTGAATATTTTTTAAATGAATGATTCTACTTTGCTTCAAGTCAGCATTAAAATGACTGAAGAGCAGGCATCATGGTAGAGAAGAAGGGAAAGCAAGGACCTAAATGACTCTTGACATGTGTTATCAAAATTTTAAGTAATAGAAAATCCAGACTCATTAGCACTAACAGCAGAATTGAACTCACTACAGAAATTCTAAACTGACAAAATGATCTTTAAAAATTAAATTGTACAATGTCACATTTTTTTACACAATGCGAATATGTGTTCTTTTTTTTTAAGTATTTACCAGTGGGGTTTCTACTGTATGCCAAGGGCATTGCATTCATTACCTCATTTAATTCTTTTAATGGTTCTACAAGTTTTATCTACAAATAAAAAAGAATAGAGTAGAATATAGGTTCAGAGAGATTAAGTGGCCTGCCCAATATAAAAGAGCTAGCAAAAAGCTAAGCAAGAATGTCACTTAAGAATCACTTAACTCCAAAGTATGCCCTGTTTCCACCATCTACAAATTTCATTGTCCATAGACATAATGTTCTCTACTAAATAATGATCTGCAATTTTGAAGATGGAGGATGATCAAAGAACTATCTCTATCAGCAAAGCAGGATCTGTTGCCAGAGCCAAGTTGAAAAAGGCCTGAAATACTCCCTCATACTTTATATGATATAGAAATATTTTATACTTTGTTTAATTATAAAAATTTTATCAATGACTATAGTCAATAAAAACAAGTACAAATAAAAGCAATTTAGTGGAACAACACCTTTGATATATGTATTTATATCTTAGAAATTTTACATTTTTCCAACACTAATAATTGAATCAATACAATGATAACTTTTCCTCACAAATGATATCATCAATATCTAGACCTTGGTCAAATGTACAGTATAATGTTTACAGTCACAAAGACCTTGGTCAAATGTAACAAAAAAAATCTGACTGCTTTGTAAACTAATTTGTAGGATAAACTAGGAATATTCTAGAAAGAGAGTCTGAACAGATTTTGGAGTAAACATAAATATTCAGGTATTTTAGAAAGAGGCAAAAGAATTTTTCTCAGCAAAGCAATTATAAGGCTTAAATGTTAATTCTAAACACAGAAGTTGTGGAAAGTTTTTATTTTTGTTTTTTTTCAAACAAACTAAAACTTGAGTTTGAAACCACTTGTCACCAAAAAAAATTAAAAATAAGCCAGTAAACTACGAAACTGTGTAACTACATTCTGGCATTCTGGGGAAAGCCACTGATGTCTTGTGTGTGTGTGTGTGTGTGTGTGTGTGTGTGTGTGTGTGTGACATTTAAGGATAGAAAACTATGATGTATTTAGCCTCTGGTATCTTGGTACCTTAGACATAGGTAGCTGTAAAAACCACCTTAGGAAGAAAATATTGTAAAAAAAAATGGAGCTGACCAATGTCAGTATCCTATGTAGGAGTCAACTCACAGAAAATGCTGGTATGCAAAATGAATTTAACACTATTTTATTTCAACCATGCAAAGACTATTTGAAATGTCTTTTGTATTATAGTCATACAATAAGAGTTACAATTCATATAATGTGTAGTATGTATATTATTATAATAATTATAGCCATAATATGAAGCGCAGCAAGACTATTGAATATGCCTTTTATTTTACAAATCCATAAACTGCTAATTTTTATTATATTATGAATTCAGATTACATATTCATTTTATCTGCACTAGAGCTTAAAATATTTTTCCCTTAATTTAGCAGGCAATCAGAGAAGAAATGTTAACCTGTTTTTTTTTGTTACTATATAGTTAAATACATAAACACATACAACATTCTCAGATTTCCTATAGTGATCAGATATCGGTGCCTCTGAATTCTTCTCAGGGTGCAGATCCTGTTTTAAGCTCCCATGAAGAGAAGGGAGAGATTTCTGACAGACCATTCACGTTAGCTCCATAATCCTTTTGTTTGTAGTGTTCCAAATAAATGATCCTTAAAAGAGACAAAGCAAAAACGCATTCAGGGTATAAGTAGTGCAATGCAAGAATAAAATTCATTAGATCCATCACACTTTATTTAAACAAGTTCTGCCTATTCAAACAGTTAAATAAATTAACTGCAGGAAGAGATGAAACCCTTCTTCAGATGAGGAGAATGTATGAAAGAATCTTGTTCATCCAGGTTCAGGAACCTAAATACTGGGCATCTATTTTCTTGTTCTCACAGAATTACTGCAGCACTATTCCTCACTCCTTTTTGCTTCCACGTCATCTAGTTCTAATTTGTGATATGCTTTGTTTGTGTCCTTCCTTCTGCCATTCCCAAGCATCTGTTTTTTCAAGTCATCATTATTTCATATTTAGGCTACAAATAATATTTCCTAGTTAATCTGCCAGCCTCTCTTGTTTCCTGACTCAATTTCATATCATACCCTCCTGCCAGTAGAATCTCTTGATCAACGAATACAAATAAATCACAATACATTTCTAACCTAGAATTCCAATGATCCCTTTTTAGTTCTCTAATTCATTTCAAATTCCTCAGCATGGAATTAAATCAAAGTTCTTCCCCAAATGGCTCAAACATATCATCTGTCACTGCTCCAATACTTAGTCTTTTACATGGTAGTTGTTTCTTTGTTCTCACTTACCAGGAATTACATTCTTTCCTCTAAATCTTCATTCTTCCTGCCCTTGCTTGCCATCAATACCATCATAGTATGAAATATCTTCTACCATCTTCTCAGCTAAAATTACTAAATTACTCTGTGGTGCTTGAAAGTATTATTTGACACCTTGATGTGGTTACTAATACATTGGCAAAAATTCCTGTATAGTTATTTCACTCAATTATGTAATTTATGTCCAAGGATTTAATAACTGATTTTTGAGTTTATCAAATGATACAGTAAATGGATTTCTTAGTATGAAGTGAAATGCCACACAGATGGAAGGTTAATAAGAATTATGTGCATGTAAATTGTGTTAAGTACTTTATTGTGTGATGCACAGGATAAGAAGACACAAGTCGTTAATTGCAGACATATACCACTGCAATTGAATTTATTCTAATTATATCATATAATCCCCTGAAATAAGGGGCTAGTTTAAAAGATTGGCAAGAAAATCACAAAGTATCATTCATCTCTTTTTGTTAATTACTCACTGTGTGCCAGGCATTATAAGTTAGATAATTGCAATAAAACATCATGCCATGTTCCCTGATTTCATTATATCTGCATACCTAGCACCAAATCTATGGA
Source organism: Lepilemur ruficaudatus (assembly GCA_963574885.1). Taxonomy (NCBI): domain Eukaryota; kingdom Metazoa; phylum Chordata; class Mammalia; order Primates; family Lepilemuridae; genus Lepilemur; species Lepilemur ruficaudatus. The sequence goes on along the minus strand of CAUYRT010082625.1, from coordinate 4,206 downwards.
CTATTAGTATTATAAGAAATGACCCCTTGACTGAAAATACCTTTTATCATTAGGGATGTTACATATGATTATTTATGTGTAAAACATAAGCCACATGTATGTTATGCATACATATATATGCACAGTATGAGAAAAATGAATGTTTTTCAAGATAGATAGTGATAATAAATATTCCTCTATTCTATTGAGTTATTTATTTAATCTAAATAAATGTATTTATTAATGAAGACCTAAAATGTTGAGAATCCAGCTCTATATTCTGGATAAATTTTCAACATTGTCAGCAATAAACAGTGAAGACATATATATTAGAATTTATACATTTAAAGTTTATAAAAGAAAACATATCCTCAAATGAAATTTAGGAAATAATTTAATAATGTTTGTAATTTTATATTGCATTCTATGCCATATTATTAGTGAAAATAATATTTTTCCAAAAAGTTTGGAACATTTTAGCAAATTTACGAAGAACTTTTTTCTTTCTTAAGTTTTGATTCTAAACCTTATGTAATCTTACTCAGAAGATAAATATAATTTCCTCAATTTCTGCAGAAGTCATTAGCACCTGGTTTTTTGATGCAATTTTAAAATAAAGGCAATCAATGTATTGACACAATTCCTAGTCACAACTTTAATGTTTTTATTCCTCTAAAACAAAACATACAGTTTTTATGGAGTATTTTATATAAGAAATGAACTTGGCAAGATCAGGAAATGTAAGTGTATGATGGACATAGTACTTTCAAAGAAGTTCCGCTGGGAAAGTAAGAGAAAAATAAAAATACACAAATTAAAGAAAATCCCAAGAGAGTAGTTGAAGCTATTTGGAATTGAGACTTTTAGAAAGTCTTTATTAAACCTCTGTCACATATTAAGCATTGTTCACTGTATTCTACATGTCTGGAAAGTTCTCCTCTTTCTATAGATTTTAATCATATCCATTCTTGAATAGTCAGCTCAATTTTTACCTCTCTCTGAAAACTATTTCTTTAGCATTGCTACACAAATTTTTCATTCGTATGAAGTTTATTTGCTGTGCAATCAACGTCTGTACCAATATCCCCTGCGCCTCTCTCACCACTGGGCTGCCAGGACTTACCACAATGCCTAAAATGAGACAGGGAAAACCGGACAGTTGTACAGAAGTATGATTGGACAAAAGGGACTATGATATAATGGTAATAAACTGGGGGAAATTTAGCAAGACCTCTTTGTTCAAATCTCTGTTGGTATCTCTGTGTTTTTATTCCTTTTCTCCAGTATAGGGCAGGACACCTGTAATATGTGAGGGTCTTATGACCTATTTTCAGGAAAAGTAGGTCGGAGAATTCCTTTAAGGCCAGTTTTCACATGGAAAGGTGGGAAAAGGTCAGAAAGTGACCTTCCTGCTTTTGCTGTTTTCTCCATTTCCAAGGTACAGTATTTTGGAGTAGTGTGCCCTGCACTCCCTCAATGGGATCAACGCCCTTATAAAAAAGGAAGAGAGGAAATACCTTTCTGTTTGTGTGAGCATCAGGGAAAGGCCATGTGAGGACATAACTAGCAAGAACCTTACCAAGAATCCAATCCTAATCTTGGACTTGACACTTCCAGAATCATGAGAAATAATGTTATTTCAGCCACCCAGTCTATTATATTTCATTGGAGTAGCCCAAACGGATTAAGAGAACATTCAATATTGAAATCTGTATTTTTCAGTTTTTTGACAAAAAATAGATTTAAAGTATATATGCATATTCAAACAAGGTATTTTTTCAGAATATTCTGTTTGGTTTTATAAATTCATTATTTAAACTTTATGTAAAGGTTAACAACTGTTGCTTTATCTTGTAGGACTTGCTTCCTTCACTCATTATTTTGATGACATGTCCATCCATGTTCTTGTCTATTGCTATAGTCCCCTCATTTTCAATGCAACCTAATATTCCACAGTATACATGTACAGTTTATAGTTTATTGCTGTAAAAACAATGCTGCTATGATTATTCTTCACAAATGTACCTGTGCATGAGTTTTTCTTGGGTATCTAACTAAAAGTGGAATTAATGAGTTTTAAGTTAAGGAAACCACATGGATTAAACAAGTTAGCTGTCACTTTGGGAATTAGAGACTTACGTTGTTTTAGGCTTGGCAGAGTATATGACAAAAAGAGGGAAAGCAGGCCTTACTGGTGCATGTAAGTATAGAGTCCTGAATGAGTGTTTCAAGCAGTGCATGGGATGTGTGTATATGTGTGTGTGTGACTTAGTGATTATGTTCTGCTCTGAGTTAGAGAAATATATTTAAAAAAAAAACTTATGTTGGAGAAACATAAACGACCACATTAAATAAGCTATGTCACACGGCAAGTTGAAGGACAGGCCATGCAAGGCTGGTGTGCCACTTCTGCAGTGTCATCAGAATCCAGCCTCTATCTGCCATACAGTGTTACTGCTACTGTCACTCTCAGGAAGACTTCCTCACCGCAACCATCACATCCACACTTCAGGAAAGAAGAGGAAGGACAAAGGACAGAAAAAAACACATTATTCTGAGATGGCCTCTTGTTTTCAGAATGTCCACCCAGTAACTTTGACTTTCACCTCATTGAACGCTACTAAACTACTGGGCTGCCCTATTCTTCCAGAATATATAAATAATATATTTTATTAAGCTGGGAATATCGCCACCCCAAATCTTTTGGGGGTTCTGTAGCAGAAAAGGAATGGATATTGATAGGTGATTGGTACTGTGCCACAGGATGGAAGAAGGATGTAAAAAAATAAATGCCAGCTGTCTTATAATAAAGTTGATTCTGTATTTAGTCAGAAATATAAAACTTCAAGGCAAAAATAAACTTTATATTTCAGTACAGATTTGCTTTTTAAAAATATAAAAGATGCCTAGAGAAGACAAATGGCTTTCTTAAGCATATAGAATTATTAGCTATTGATCTCTTGGTCTAACATTTCTTGACTCTTAGTTGAGTTTTATTTTTATTTTCCCATATGGATTCTCCCTTCTCTACCTAAGGACTACACACAGAGGCAGGGTCCTAACAGGTTACAGAGTGGAAGGAAGCTTTAAATAGGGAACAATCTACCAAGTTGTGAGTGGGATGTTGGGAACCACAAGGGATAATAGGATCCCAAAGGATAGTAACAACAGAACCGTTAGCTGTACTAAAACCCAGAAAAGGGAGTCATGTAGATAGGGATGCATTGACAGAAGTAGTGACCTTTGATAGAAAACACAGCAGGCCACTCTCTTCACAGTGGGAACCCAGAATACTAGGATACTGATGGCATTCTCTTTCTTCCCTCTGATCTATGTCAGGGTTCCCATTGACTGAATCGAACTTGAAGTCAGAGGGCAAGGAAGTTTGTTGAAAGTTTTGTTTCTGAAAGTGTTCAGGAAGATACCTGGCAAAAGCTAAGTTCTCCATCTTCAGTGCTATCTAAAAATAAAAAGAAACATGTATGCAAAAGGAATCCAAAGACATAACTATAGATCTCACAGTATTCTGTGATGAAGATGAGTCACTCCAAAGTAATTGTGCAATTTATTCTCTGTTGATAATTCTGGGTTAAGTTGTGCCAATGACATACAGAACATTATATACATACATCTCCAAATTAAAATAAAATATTCCTACAGATGGTACTTTGATGGGGATTGCATTAATTCTGTAGATCACTTTCGGTAAAATTGACATTTTAACAACATTGATTCTACCAATCCATGAACAAGGAAGATTTTTCCATCTTTTTCCATCTTCTACCATCTTCATTCTTTACAGACGAGAAAAAAATAATTCTTCACTTTGTAGGGAACCAGAAAATACCCCGTATAGCCAAAGCAATCTTAAGCAAAAAGAACGAACTGGGAGGCATCAGTCTTCCAGACTTCAAATTGTATTACAAAGCAATAATAATCAAATCAGCTTTTTATTGGCACAAGAACAGAACCATTGGATCTTTGGAACAGGACTGAGAATCCAGAGATGAAACCATCTGCATATGATAAGCTAATCTTTGATAAGCCAGACAAAAATATACATTGGGGGAAAGAATCTCTTTTGAATAAATGGTGCAGGGAAAATTGGATAGCTACATGCAGAAAAATGAAACTGGATCCCTACCTCTCACTTCTCACAAAAATACACTCAAGATGGTTAACAGACCTAAACCTAAGGCAGGAAACCTTAAGAATCCTAGAAGAGGA
>CAUYRT010082624.1:0-34371 GCA_963574885.1 Lepilemur ruficaudatus | reverse complement strand
ACACAGAAACAATACAAGACTGCAGCAGCTCCTGCTGGCAGCGATTTTATTTTTAACACTGTTCTTTTGGCATCTGTCCCAGTCTACCCCAACTTTTCCCACCACTATTTTCTGTTCCCAGAATGTTTTCGTCTCATCATGGACTGGTTCTCACCGCTCTGCCTCAGGAAGTTGACGATTGCGTCTCCTCCTTTGCCCTTTCCCGTTTGCGGGTCAAGGCACCTTGGCTTGTTTGCAAGTCACAAGGTGTCTTGAGGCCGATCAACAAGAAACAATCCATGTGAGAACAGGTGTTCCAAGAACTACTTTGTTTAAACATGGCTGAGAGATGACCCGGTGTCCACTACAGCAGGGAGCCTAAAGGTGTTGTGAGACCAAGGATATTGAACATTCAGTGTTAAGTTGTTAATGTTTCTGTGATTTGAACACCCTCTATCTCTCCACATGTGAAGTACAGCCTTCTTATGTACTCAGAGGCATACCATGGAGTCCTGTATGTAGGTAAGTGTGGACCAGAAATATAGGTGAGGGAGGAGAGGCAAGCATGAGATTGAAAGTTTCAGCCAGAGCCAGAAGTTGAAGCCAAGACATGACACTGGAACTCCAAGCCAGAACTGTGCAGGAGAAAATACACTTTTGAAACCACACTGGCCTATCTGTAAGATGTAGGATAAAGAGCTCTGGAAAATCTTGTTTATCTATCAAAGGGTAGAGTGACTTCAGCTGATATCTGGCTTACACATATACGTACCCAATTAATTAGAAAACATGGAACCAGCTTGGGGCCTGCTTAAAGAAAAACATTCTATAAATGTCATGTCTCTCCTCTTTTACTATAACAACCAAGGGAAATGTGTTGAAATTAAAAACAAACAACAAACAGAAAAGCACTACTTCTTAGGCTGAAGGACCTTAAAGTCTTAACACTGTCTCTTATTCTATGTGTGATCTTTGGTAAATTTTCTACCATTTAGGGCTTTATTTTCCTAATGAGTAAAATACTCATATTAATATCTGATTTGAAAGTTTAATCAGGACACAGCATCTGAGAGATAGTAAGTGTTTAATTAATTGTTATTTATATTAATAAAAGAGAGCAGTTATTGTGTATTTACTATGAACCAGACACTTTTCCTAGTGTAATACTTTGATTTATCTCATTTAATACTTGCAATGGCCTCTTAAGGTAAGTGAAAATATCTCTGTTTTACAGATGAGGAAATGGAGACAAGGTGGTTGACAGCTTTCCCAAAGTCACATAGAGTCCAAGTTAGGACATGAAACCAGATGAAACCAGTTGTCTCCAGCCAGATGGAGGAGAGTAATAGGTCTAGGTGTCATCAGGTGTACTTCCCTGAGGGGGGACTTCAGCGTGACATGGGAGGATCTGGAAGGCTTGCTGAGTCACCTTCACTTCTCAACAAGTGTGAGGAGGCACTTTTAGAGTCAGTCTCACCCTGACTGTGGTCAGGATGAGAAGAGAAGCAGTAAGAACGGATGCAGCTGTGGAGGCCTGTGGGAGGAAGCAGTAGGAACAAGGGAGAAAAGGTGGGTGAGACCTCAGGCGAGAGGTTTGGAGGTGCAGTGGGGGTGAGGTTGGAGAAGTGTATTACTTTGAACTTACAGAATATCAACAGGCCTTAGATATGTAGGGTGAACCCATTGGCTGACTAAAGTTCGGTAAGAAATGGTAGATCTTAAATCTCACGAGGCCAAACCTTAGTGGCTGGATGACACAGCACTTACATTGTGCACACTGAACTTCTTTCCTGAGGACTTATGACAGAGGGATCACACAGGCACTTAGCTGGAAGCACTCCAGAATAAAGATGCATTGATGCAAGCATATCCTACCTACTCCTTGATAAGATCACATGAGTTCATATAGTGAGGAGAAGAGAACATAAGGAGAGGGGAGAAAGGGGAGGAGGGAGCCAGTGCAACAAATTGATTGGTCTCACAAAAAGGCTGTGAGCATTTCAGTGTCTCTAGCCTTGCCCACATAGCCCTGACTGGCATTCTGTCTGCCCATGGCTACTTTACTTTCCTGGACTGCATTGGTGCATCAGGTCAACTTTAATGTTGCCCTTTTCCATACTTTTTTGGGTACATAACTGGTAACATCAAGCATCAAGCTATACACTGCCTACTGTTAATCTTATGGATGGAGACTTAGAAGCCATGCATTTGAGCTGAATGAGGTGAGCAAGTATGTGCACTTACCCCCATTTCCAGATGAGACTATGGAACAAATCAAGACCACTTCTTTGACTTCATGATGCTATCCTGGATCTAAGCTGAATTGTACTGAAATGGAGCACTGTGTTTCTACATTGCATAGTATTATAGTTATCTCTTTATCTGACCATTTGTGTGCTGCAGCTGCAGAGTCCTGTGATTGGCACAGAGAAGGGGGCTTGTAAATCCTTGTCAAATGAGTGAATGCAATTGTACTGAAAAGAAGCCATATAAAAGGTGAATGCAACATGTCATAGGATGAATTGTTCATAAATACTACCGACCTGTTGTCTAGATAAATTTGTACTGTTGGTCTCTTGAGATTATTTTCTTTTAGTTCTCTTTCATCTCTTGACTTCACTTACATACTTGACATTTCTTTCTACCAAATCTATGCCCTGGCTTTTGCTGCATCATTACACCAGCAAATGTTTGTAAAATTGGTATTGTGAGCAGTGTGAAATGCAGCAGTAATCCCATGGAATGGGAAGCTGACTTTTCAGAATGTGTCCTGTTTGTGAATCAAACTAATTATTTAACAAACCATAAAAAATAGCTACTATAATCACGAAAGTATGGTCTTTTCTTTTCCTGAAAGAATTGTCTTCTCTGACAAAAGAATTTTAAGCACTCAAGTATGTTAGCTGGAGGGAACATGAGAGATAATTTAGTCCTAACAAAGCTTATTTTTCCTTCTGAGTGCTACATTCTACTTTGAATTTAATTATGAAATTAATGCTAAGTCATTATTTCATGATAAAATAAAATCTTCTTAGCTTATAAGATTATAGAATGCATTTATAAAGTGTTACAGGATTAAGAACTACATAAAGATTTTCCTTTCCCAAGAATTGCTGCCCTCTCTCCCTAAACTTACTAGAAATGGTATACTTAGGTAAAAATATTTTTCATCCAAATATGTGTAATGTAACGTTTAAACAGTGAGTTCCTTTTAAAATTATTATTGCAATAGTAATAGATTAGCAACTCTTCATTTTTTTTTTTTTTACTCTCTCTGACGAGCCATGTATGTCATATGATTATTTCGGAGCCCATAAAATTCAAAAAGAGATTCACATATGCCGGTGAATGTTAAAACTGGTCACTTGGAACAGGTCCTTATGCAGGTGAGGCACCACCCCAGCACTCAGAAGGCTCCATTCTTTGGCTACAGCCTACCGGGTGCCTGAATCACTTCTCAGTCAGCTTGTGCCATCTCTTGGCTCTTTCCAATGTTCTGCCGATCCCAGGGATAAAATTTAAACTTTATTCTTTCTTAACTGTGCCCTGGGGCTCCTCTTCCCTCCAAATATACTTGTCAGAGAGTTATAGTTTTTCCCTCTTTTCCCTTATTTTCTGTTTTCTTTTTCACCACACCACAAAATGCAAAATCATTTATTTTAAGAATTTTACTGTTAATTTTTTTTTTTTAAAAAAGAGATATGGTTAAACAAAAATGACACACACAGACACTTCTCAGAGTCATTAAGATGAAATATGAGAAAGAGTAACTGGTAGGGCACCTGACAAAAACAAGCCTTGATAAAATTCCAAAGGAAGGCTACATTACTTTATTGTTTTGACATTTGAAGCATAAAAACCTTAAATCCAATAATCAATCAAATAGGATCCCTTTGATTAAGAATTTATATTCAATAATATGAATAATTGAAGTAGCTATTCAATTTTAGACTTGTAAAAGAAAAATATTTTTTGAGTATAATTAACACTGTGTAATGAAAGCTGTATGCTATTTAGTAATTATGGCCATGCTATAAATGGTCAAAGGCATATTTGATAATAATAGCTGTAATTTAATGCGTCCTTAATATTGCAAAAATTATATTGAGTGATAATGATCTTCCCCACAATCATTTGATACCATACCTGTGTCCCAATTCTTAGTAGATGATCTTGCCACCTTCCACACAGAGAAATTAGAAATCAGTTTGATCTCCCACCACTGGTCCTGCTCATTTTTGTGAATCTCTTCTTTATTCCTTTCTATTATAGTTGAGGAGGTGTCTCTCCTTTTAAAGCCAATACAGCAGTGTTCTGGTAAATGTTTAATAACAAGCTTTCTGAAAAAAAAATCCTAATTTGTAGCATTTACTGATTTCCATGATGTAAATACTTCCACCATGGCTGATTGCGAGCTACCAATATGACATCAATGAACAATGCACGGAAAGAGATGTGCACATGGGCTTTGCAAGCCAATGCAATCCAGCTCCATCACACCACTGGGTGGATCCATCTTATTTTTTTGAAGAAGCATTAGATAATGTCAGGGGTCAGGGGAATCTGTGCATAGATTCTATAGTCAGATTTGTCTGAGTTTGTGTCCTGATTCTACCCCTTAATATGTCTAAGTTTTGGGCAATCATAGGATGCCCCATAGGATGTACCTCAACATCCTAATTGGTAAAATGATGACTAACAAAAACATAGCCCATCAGGTATAGCAATATTATCCTCCCAAGACATAACAAAAGGATAAAATATCTTTGAGGAAGAGTATTATCAATCCCCATTTTATGAATGAGGACATTGAAGAACTAGAGCTACTACTGTAATTCTTTCTTTTTATTTAGCCAAATTTTATTCCATTTCTTCCTCTCCCATTTACTCCCTTCTAGCATCAGCACACTTTATGCATACGGCTATGGCTATTAGGAATGACCTATTTTATGTTGGGTTTTCTGGAAATAGACTTTTAGACACAGATTTGTGTGTAGGAAGATTACTGGAGAGTGCTTTGAGGGGACTATGGTGAAATGGGGGGAGCAGGACTGTGAAGAAGGAGAGATTGGCATAACTGTGATGCAGTTACACCAGAGGCCTCCCAAGTACAGTGGGAGTTCTGGAACTGACATGGTCCATCAGAGCTGCTCTGAATGGAGGTGAGGGGACAGGTCCTTTGTTTGCTGTATTAATCAGTCATTGAAGTAGAAGAAAAGAAACCTTGGGCAAGGAGGTTCCCTTTGGTACTTTCAGGAGCTAAATACAGCTGTGAGGCCCCAGCAGCTAACAAACCAATCAGTCAACTGGGGGAATGAGATTCTCTTCTAGAACGAGGGCCTGGGTCCATTATATCCCTTGTACTGCTCAGATCCATTTGTTTCATATGGTAAGTTCGCCACATCCAGTGACAGTTGTTCCATGATTCTTTATCTTTTTTTTTTTTACCAGCTGTAAACTGGTGAGATCCAAGATTCTTACTGGAATCATTTCTTAGGAAAACTTACAAGATGCATGTTAATAGGATGCACTAGAGCTGCAGCTGCTGTACCTAGTCTTGAGACCACAACAGATTTTCATTATTTCCTCCTTAATACTCATATTCCTCACCAAAGTCACCATACCTTTCTCAGGCTATGGTTGCTGGACTTGTCCATTTTCCTGTCCATTCAAAATTGTGCAGGAGTGTACCAGGAGAAGTCCCAGTGGATGGATTACTTTGGTGCTGAACATATTCTTCTCAATCCACTTTGTGTACTGGCAGTCCTGTCTCCTTCTGATGATTAGGATCAATTATGCTTGTCAGATGGTAACTCCTTTCCTTACCTGTTAGTCTCTTGGTACAATGGATCTCACTTGACCAGATAGTAGCCATAACTCAAAGTTAAATGGAAATCCTGCTGAGTTACCTCTGTGGGAATTAGTGCTGTAGAACCACATGTCTAAAGTTGTGGTGGTACATTCCCCGAGTAAGTCACTGGGAGGGATAGTAAAGGGAACTGCTTTCACCCCTTGGCTCCTGATCTCATGTATTCTACTTTCTGGGGACACAGCACCATATAATGCTCATTGCAGTCAGATGTAAAGTCCATTTTGGTAAGTTCAGTTCTGATTATGTCACTCTCTTACTTAAAAGTCTTCTATTGTTTCTCATGGCTCTCTGGATATTGACCAAAGCCTTAACCTGGCCAAGGCTCTGTTGTAATCTCCTGTTTCATCATGCCACACAGTGCCCCTCTCTCCTTTTGTGTCTGGTACAGGCTTTCATTTCCTTGAAAGTGCCATTCTCCTTCCTACCATGAAGGCTTTGTGCATGCTGTGCCCTCTCCCTAGAATGCTTGACCACACACATACCCTCTTCATTTAGGTCTTAGCCATATTTTACATGTCAGCACCAGTATCACTACTTTGTGGAAATATTCTGTTTGAGCAGATTGATAGAAGAGGCTTGACAGTCCATTAAGCATGAAGAATATTCCTATTTGGAGTCAAGTGAAAATGGATTCCTCATTTGTGACAAGCCTTCCTGGCTCTTGCTTGTCTTATACCATTGAACATCTCCAGGGAACCGTAGAAATGGGCACTGCTGTTTAATCAGCTCCTGATTTATCATGTAGATTACAAAGGCACTCTAAAATGCTGGCCAAATACTAGGTCTTACTAGCATTTATTTCATAAGACTAAAGTCCCTGATTCTTATGTAGATAAATATGTTATCAACTGTTTTAAACCAAGAAAACTGGGGGTGAAGTAAAGTGAAGGGGGCTACTGTTGTTTTTACTGCTCTTTCTTTCCTTCAAACTGAGCTGTGAACAAACAAATGTTTCATATCAGCTTCCTGTGCCTGATGTGACTAGGTTATTTCCTCTGCCTGCAATGCTCCCCTTTCTGAACCACTCTTTTTACCACTACCCCTCCACAACTGTGCACATGTCTTGGGTTTTCAAATCCCATTCATCTTCACGTTTTGCATTACATTTTTTCATTTCATGCTCCAGTCTTCCTCTCATCCTGGTAATCCCACTTGTCAGAACTCACATTTTCTGAACCTTTCTTATGGTAGGTTCATATATCCTTCTTTTTATTTTAGTCTTGTGTGTGCATGCTTTACTATACTGTGAGATTCTTAGATATACCTATGTTTGATTTTTAAAAATTCCTCACTGTACCTGGCATAATGCCTTGCTCAAAGAAAGTAATCAATACATATTTGTTGAATAAATAATGCAATTTAATGAATGAAAAATATTGGTGATCAATGAGGAACTAAAGATTACACAGGAGCCAGGGGTAAAGAATAAATAAATGAAAAAAATCAGTGAGTTAAAAGCCATATAAAGAACCCAAGAGGCAAAGAAAAAAGACAACCCTTTAAGAGAAGAAGACCTTGAGACTAAAGCTTAACATTATATGATTCAGTTGAAATGGCTGAAATTATAGGAGGCCCTAAATCAGGGGCAAGTTAGGTGATTTATGTGTTGAGTCACAGAAACTTCTTTGCTTAAAAGAGGGTGCTGGTTGACTTAAATTATTAAGTTATTTTAGGTGGTTTTCCTTTCCTAACCTAAAGTCAGAGGAGGAAAACGGTATTTTCTTTGAGTGGGAAGACAGTTGGGAAGATATGAGGAAAGGAGCCATTTCAGCAGCAAAACCAATCTTGGGAAGTAGAATGATAGACTTGAAAGAGGAAACAAAGACAGAATAAGAATTTTGTCAAACTACTTCTTCACTCATCAGAAACTTTGAAGTCCCCCAAAAAAGAGAGCCTACAAAATAAAAAGATTCAGTGGCGTTCTATTGGTTGGGAGTCTAAGTGGTCTGAAGGGTTAGGGACAAGAAGAAATAAAACATGAAATACATTTTCTGTGAGGCTTTAGGATTTACATTATGTTATCTTTCATCTATAGTTTTGGTATAACATAGTCAAAATTTTCTGGTTGACCAAATTCAATTTTCATCCTAATGTTCTCATATTACATATACACAGTTTAAAAACACACTGAAAATTGTACCTAACATATCTTTAAAAAACTTACTGATTTTCCCATGTTTTCTTTTGATTATAGTAGTCAGTTTGAATAAAAGTATTAAATAAAATGAGAACATTTAGACTTCAGATGACTATAACCACAGCATTCAATCTTGTAGTCCTTACATCCAAGGAGTCAAGGAAGATAGAGATCTTTATTTGACATCAAGGCATACCAATTTTCAATACCTCAGTTCACACTAATACATTTTATGCATGAGCTCATCTCTTCTTTCATATTATGTGCATTCCTTGGTGCTTGTAAGAGTTTCTCAACACAAGGCTCATTGTATTTACCACTCTTACATTCTAGAATGCCAGCACCCAAATAGTAATGATCTCATAGTTGATGAATCAAGTCTTAGATGTAGTATAAAAAGGACAAATTATTGCTGGAAGAATCAGGGACATGAAATGCAATGATGTTTTAAATTTTGAATTATAATGCACAAACAAAAGAGAAGCTCAATTTTGTGCAATATTCGTGATTATATGTAGGAATGCCTTTTCCTTGAAGGCAGTCTTAACAGCATGCATGTTATTTATGTATCAAAGTAAAAATTAAAAGCATTAAATATAAGCCAAATAGCTGTAATGATTATTAGAAAAAAGTATTCTAAATTTCAAAGTATTCTTTAGGAAACAAGAAAGCTTTGGTTACAGCTTGGCATTAAGGATAGTTGGGTAGAATATTGCATGAATCTGTTAAATGTCAGAAGAGAATGAGAATTGCTCTAGCAAATACTTTTCTTGGTCTATAATGTATATATTGTTTTTAGATAATATTTAAAAATTTCCTGTTACCTAGCACCAAAGAATTCTCATTTATCTTTTCTATTAATAATAATCTTAGGCTATATCTGTCTTCCTTTTCTCCTTTTCTTTCTTTCTTTTTTTGCCCATTTTATAGGCAGAAGAGCTGAAACAGAAACATTAACTTACAGTGTTAACACAAATAACTTCCAGAATTATTTGAGAATTCTTGGAGAAATAATTCCCAGAATATATATTATAGTTGTCCCTTATTACACTGTGGAGATTGGTTCCAGGACTGCTCACATATATCCGAATTTGTGCATACTTAAGTCCTGAAGTTGGCCCTGCAGAGCCCACGAATTCAGCCCTCCCTATATGCAAATATTGTATTTGTGCTTGGAAAAAAATTCATGTATAATTGGATCTGCACAATTCAAACCCATGTTGTTCAAAGGTCAACTAAGTATTGAAAGCCCCATGGAACCAGTGAGACTTAAACATTATTATGTAACAACAAATGTTTTTCATTAGAATGCAAAGACCATGTGAATTAATCATTTGGGAACATTGTTCCAACCATGGATTAGTGGGAGAATTGAATGCATGTGGACAGCACATTGTCCAGGACTGAAAACTTTCTGAAATGACTGTTGATGTTTTATGGATGGTTTTTATATCATGCCAGGCTCAAATTATTTTGTTTTTAGTTTTAATTTTATTTTTTTCAAAATTATGTATGCACATAATTTGAGTTAATGAGTTGTACAAGGTTTGTTACCCAAACAGCAGTGTCAACTTTTTCCTCCCCAGAGGCAACTACTTTTACATCCTGTAGCTGATTCTCTTGGTGCCATGTGTCTAAACATGTTTTTAATCACTACTCCCTGATTTTTCATTTTTAGCCATTACTTATTGAATTTTCATTATGTATGACAAGAGTTAAGCTCTCTTCCCCCCAACAGCCTTCACCATCTTCCTCAAATATTATAATTTAGCTTAGATGAATATTCAACATTCATATTATAAAACGCAATTTATAGCCAAGTCACGTAGTAAACTATTATTTTTCCTTTCCTACAAAACTATTTGTTTTAATTAGAGTCAGTTATCATGCTTTATCTTCTTTTGCTTATTTCCTTGATGTGCTTATAACTAATTCAACCTCAAACCTTTTTGGCAAGTTTTTTCTAGAAAAACCTATAAAGTTTTTAGAACTTTAATCCTATAGACGATGTGGTCTCTGGCACAACTACTCAACTCTGCTGTAGTAGATTTGGCCCATGGGCTGTAGTTTGCAGCCCCTGGTCTAAATCATCCCTGAGATGTTCAGTTGCTTCAGATACTCTATTATTATAATTTTTCTCCAGAGAAGTTTCTTTTTGAGACACCTGTGCTGTTCTCACCACCGTTATTGTAGATGCCATCCTGGGTCTTCTCTGTTATGATCCCAGGGATTTCCTTTGCTTCTTTTCTCTCACTGGATCCCCTGCTTCCTATGTCCCACATTTTTCTTTTTCTTGGTTAACTCCTCCATTTTGGTGGAAAACTTTTTCCAGAATCTTTTAGAGAAAGAGTACAGATCCAATAATTCACTATGAAATGAGATGTTTTTGTTTACCTGCTTGCTTTTTTGCCATACTTTCCACTGGACTCATCAGAATTTGACTTAGAAAAACTAATAAAAACTAAATAAATTTTATGTAAAAATTTGTCTTATGCTTATTTTTAATAAGATCAGGAAACAAAAAGAGTCAAACAGAAGTCTGGAATTTCTAACAACACTCTACTGTCTCATTGGTGTTTCTTTAAGTAAAACCATCTAGGAGGTGGAGGAGGCCTGCTGGCAAGGAATGCGGGGATGGCAATGTATAAAAATGGGGATGGAATTAAATTAAAGGGGATTTGTTCTTCTCTTGACGCTGTGATAACTCCAGAGTGATCTTCACTGTGATTCCCATTACAATGGTGGACTAAATGGTCCACAGTAAACTTAGGCTAAGAAGTTTCAGGGAATTAATATTGACACCTCAGACAAATTGTTTCCCCAGGCAGAAGGGATTGGCTGTGTATTTGGGGTCTTTCTTAAGAAAGAAAAAATTTTATAAAATTGAAATTTTTTAATAGTACTTTTAGTAATTGTTTATAGTATTGAGTGTATTTCAAAGCATTTGATATTCTACAAATAAGAAAATCACATACTTAAAATAGATTAAACTAAAATATATTAAATTGAAAAAATAGTTTTGTAGCAATAATCAATTAGAAAATCAACAGGGGAATGTATAGCAGTATTGATGCCCATAAAACCTGATTTATAATGTGTTTTTAAGGAAGGGAGTGCTAGCATTCCCAGAGATCTCCTAAGAGAAACGTTCACAGCATGAGTGGATCAGACAGGAACTTGGAATATCCCTGAGTGCCACTATTCTGTACTAACATACTTGATGGTTTATTTTAATTAAGAATCAAGTAGTAACACAGAGCTCCTGCGGCTGATAGATGGCTTCAACTTTGGCCTTTGTGGCCTTTATAGGTTTCTTTTCCTTTAATGTTATTTTTATGTCTTTTAATTTTAGGTGTAGTACGGGTGTGAATTTGTCAAGTAATTGTGGCTTTACATGGTAATTGTTCAGCATAATAGTAATTACCAAAACAAACCCCAAAGCAGTTATGCATATAAGTTAGACCTATCTTTTGTTAGGAATTTTGCTTAATCCATTTTTAATTTATGCACTTTTATGTAATTTGAAACAAGGCTTAACATCCATCTCCCTATCCTACTCACTTCACGGCTAAGAAAGCGATGAAGTTCATAAAATCCTCATTGTTTAGAATATGCCTTCCATTTTTTGATTCTTTGAAAAACTTCTCAGGAATGACTATTTTTAATTCTATTTTTCCTTTTGGATATAAGTATAGTATGGTAAGTATAGTATTAAATGTAATATAATAATATACTATACTTTAGTATTATGGTATATAATACCTTGGCTCTATTTTAAAATGCTATTGAATGCATTATATCCAGTAAACTAAGAGTTTTCTCTTAAAAATAATAGTTTTAATTACTTTTGGGTGAAAAATCACTTTCATATTTGACAAATTATAGATAAAATTAGATTTCATTTTTCTGGAAGATATAATTGACTTACGGAGGCTAAGAATCTTATAAAAATAAATTGAAGAGTCACACATTTTAATAATGTGACTTAGAAAAGTGTGGAAATAAATGAAGATCACTCAAATGAGAATAGGCAAAACCTATTTAGTCAGAGCTTGCTATAGGAAGGGAGTTGGCCACCATCATTTGTGTTTGGCAGAAACTCAAAAGCAAGCAGAGGAGCAGAAGAGCTTTGTGATGGGAGAAAAGGCAAGGTTTCAAGGATGCTATGATTGGAGGGTGATGGCAGGGAAGGCTCGTGGCCTGCTGATGGTAAGTGGGGCACCCTATGAGATTGGTCAGGGGAGGGATGTTTGGCTTTCTCCCTAGCCATGTTAACCAAGAACTGACTTAAAGTTCTGGATAATGTTTCCATCATCATATTGTTCTAGGTATTTATATTCTTCTTATCAGTGAAGAAAAACATGGTTGATTTGCTCCTTTTTCTAGTTAAAGAGGATTCTGGACTATCTGAAGTAATTACAGAAATCAATTTTTGATTCAGTAAAATCATAAATCAGTGAATGATTTAATCACAAAAGACTTCTGTTGCTTCTGAGAAAGGATGAAGAGATGACACTTACTCTCATCAGTTTCAAGGTTTGTAAACACAGTGTGCTTTGAATTCGTTACAAGAAATCGTCTATTCTCTTCAATGAAACCAAGCAGACCATTCTATAACACTTTTTCATTTTGCTTTGGCTCAGTGTTACCCATGTATTTTTTGCAAATCACAAATATGTGCTCTGCAATGTAGAAATATCCCCTGCTACACTCCTGTCACTGGATCTGAAAATCTGTCATGTTAGATAAATAAAAATACAATACTAAAGAAATTTGTACAGGCAAATTACACTAACAGTATACTGGTTTCACTTTCTTGAGATAGAACATTCTGACATGGTAGTTAACAGTAATTAATAAGTGATAAATGAAACAATAAAATGTCAGTTTGTAACCAACCTTGCTAGACTCCTGATGTTGCTCTGACCCCCATCAATCAGTAAAACTAATTAGGAGGATCAGACAGCCATTAATAGCTTTATGCCTGTTAGCCTGTTAGCAATACTATAGGGTTAAAGGGGCCCATATTGAGGTGTGAATGTCCCAAGGGCAGAATCCAACAGCAAAAGAGAAAGTGCTTCTCCAGTTGTTTCCTCATAGGCTACTCTTTGCACCATTTTTCTAATAATGTGTTATTCAGATTTTATCATATAGTGACTCAAGGGAGTGCTATATAAATTACACAATTCTATCTTTTACACTGGAAGAATATGTTACATGTGCAGTTTTTAAAGCATTCATGAATATTCATTTAGGTAGCTTATAATTATAAACAACACCAGCATCTACCTTACCTTTGTGGCTTCTTGTTTTGACAACGAAGAATGCGTATTAATTTACTTGTATTTTTCACTATGTAAATCATCAGCAATGAGAAGTGATAAACTCATTCTGCCTTGTATAATGTGGGTGATTAATACTTAACAATTAGAAAACATAACTTTCCAGTGCATTTTAGAGACATTATGTTTTAGATAAAATAATTTCCATTTTGAATGTGGCAAATTTACATTAAAGACACTACATATGTTCTTGGCATTAGCTTCCAACTATGAACTTTTGTGGTAAATGGAGACAAGGTGTTAATTAACAGAACTGCCAATCCAAATGAATAATGGAGTGCTGGAAATAGCATGGGTGAGGGCTTGACCTTCTGTGTCAGAGAGGTGCTCCAATGATGAAGTCTCAATTTTGGAAGTATGTCTACAGAATAATGAGAATATGGGAGGGTGGAAAAGGGACAGTGGGATCTTTATTAACTCTTTCAGCTGCTCCTAATTAGTTTTAAATACTGATAGGCAATGTTTAATGAAAGGTTTTTCAAGAATATGAAATGAATAAAGGTCACAGTATATACTATCTCTTCAACTCCCAAAAGTTCCAACTAAATATTAAGTGAGAATAGATACTTTGTAAGGCGGTTCCTAAATAATCTACATTAAGAGCAGTGTTAAAAAAGCAGCCTCTCTCTTCCAGACACTCAGGCAGGCCAACTTAACTCAGCCACCTCAGCTCAGGGGAGAGGGTGGGTTGGGAAGCAGATAGGAGTTTGGGAGGTTTTGTATATGGTTACTTCAAGGACAGTCACCTTTGATGTATACACAATCTTCAGAAAGGCCCATATATCTCAGTTACCTAGTTCAGGGCAGTCCAAATCTGAAACCTTTAACCAGGTAATTCTATTCTTGATTCTAACTTAACAAGCAAGTTGGGAAGTCTTTCTCGGCTATGAGGTATTCTCACTAGAAGGAGTGATTTAGTCACCCTTTAGACAGGATATTGAATTATAAATCTCCAAGGTTTTTAAAATGTTTGGGAACTGATCACTGTCTATGAAGATTCTTCTGAAGCTACTAATGACCTCAGACGATGAGAATAAGAAATAATTCCATGAGGCCAATACTGCTAATGACTGAATTGCCTTACAAGGTCGTTTTGGTTTTGGCCAAATTTGACCTTTTGGGGGAGAAATCTCCAGGTTGAACAAAGACTAAGATAGAGGAAAATCACTGTGAAAATGAGTGACATTTATTAAGGCTAAATATGGGCATGCACTGTTGTAAGCCCATATTAAATCTTCATGACAATTTTATGAGGTAAGTGCCATTATTATATTTATTTTATAGGATGAGGAAGCTGAAGCATAAGAGGTAAAGTAATTTCCCCAAGAACACGATTCTGTTCAAGTGCCTAGTCATAGGCATTAATCTGGGTGTCTAGGATGTGTCACAGGGATTCATGGTGGTCACTTGTTTTCACCTGTGCTCCAGACACTGTGACTTTGGTTTTTCCAGGGCATTTTACTCAGCTTAAGTCCTAGCCTAGGTCTAGTCTGATATAAATATCTAGTTGTTTCCACACAACTTCAATACATCCATGTGGATAAACTGAGTAGTCACACACTCAGGCTCTCAAAGCACACATGTATTTATTGTAATGAGCAAGAAAGTAGCACCTTTCTCCACCTTGATCCCAGGGTAGGGATTTCATATTTGGACACCCTCTTCCAAGTTGGTTGCTGTCTTAGTCCATTTTATGCTGCTATAACAGAATATCTGAGACTGGGTAATTTATAATGGCAGAAATTTATTGCCCACAGTTCTGGAGTCTGGGAAGTCCAAGACCAGGGGGCCAAGTCCGGCAAAGACTTCCGTGCTTCACTATCTCATGGCAGAAGGTGGAAGACAAGGGGGAGGGGAGGAAGAAGGAGAAACAAAAGGGGGTTGAACTCATCCTTTCTTAAAGAACCCCCTCCTGCCTTAATCCGTACATGAAGGCAGTGCCTCCATGACCAAAACATCTCTTAAAAGTCCCACCTACCAATACATCCACTTTGGGGATCAGATTTTAAACACACGAACTTTGGAAGATGCATTCAAACCATAGGCCTTGTCAACAAAAATTAGAGCCATGGCAGTAGTTTCTCTGGGACCACAGCAGCCATTGCTGGGTCGCTGGCAAAAATTCTTGTTCTGAGGACATAACAGAGTTAAATTTGGTTTTAGGATATCATCTGAAAATTTTTTTTCTGAGCCTTAGCCAGTGAACAGGGATTAACAATATTAGAGTCTGTTTTCCTTATTTCTGTGTTAAAACACATAACTACTTAATTGTCCATCTTCCCCAAGAGTGCCCTATGAACTTGGAGAGTCACCTTCCTACACTTTTTTATATCCATAGTATATTTTATATCTGTGGTAGTGTTCCCAGATAAAAACACAACACCCAGTTTATATATAACTTTCAGAGAATTTCAGAGAAATTAATATGTAACTGGGCATCATGTATTTTTGTATGCTGAATCTGGCAACCATATTCTATAGCTAACTCATTTAGAAATGAGGAGATGGGTGAGCTACTTATTGTGTAAACCATCTTGTTTATGCAGATTAATTTGATAACATTGGAAGCTAAAATATTCTTGAGGCTAGCATCTACAGATGGGTGCAAAGTTTTTTCTAACTCATTTATTTAAAACTGTATATTTTGAATACTAATTTTATTCAGAGTATAAATCTAAACATCTTTAGTATGATTTTTATGGTTCCTTTTCCCAGGGTAAGATTATCACTATATTAGTTTTTAGAAACTTTCCCTTATCATTGGGGATTAAGAGATCCCATAAAGATGAATTTTCTTAAGCACCAAAACTTTTAAATTTAAATTTTTTATAGAAATCTTCCTAAAGTGTATTTCACACTACCTTATCTACTTGAAAGTGACAAATTGAACGTGACTGCCTCTGGACAAAGCAGTGTTATTATCATTAATATAAATTCTTTGGGCCATTAATATATAATATGCCCCCAAAGTCTACTGGAGTATATGAGACTATTTTTCCTGTTTGTAAACAGTCTCACTGTGCTGTGTTCTTGTGATTGTCTATATGCTGCCATTTGCTCTCCTCTCTGTACGCCTCTGGGACATATATCTCATCACCACTGGTGAGCCTCAACTCCTGAGTTATAGCCTTAATTTAAAAACAGTTGTGTGGGTAAACAACTGAGGGAAGCTCATATATGCATTCAAGTGCATTTGCTTTGTGCCAGCTATTTTTCTTGTGGCTACTTCAGAGGCCTGCTTGCACTTTGAGGTCTGTGGTTTGCTCTTTATAGGTGAGCTTTGGTTCTGTGTTTGTCAGTATTACTTCCCAAGATGTGTTCTACAGGACACAAGTTCTGTAAAATGTTAAGAGATGTCTCAAGAAAAACTTCCATGATTGAAAAGTTTGGGAGACAGTAGGCTAAAAAAGGTTAAATCTGTAAAAACTTAAAGTTGCCTTCACAGGGGTTTTCATATGCTAACACACATCATTTTCATTTTACAGATAAGAAAATCAAGGCATACTTGACCAAGGTCACACAGTAAGTAGCAGAGGTGGCATAGGAGTCTAAGGAATCTGATTCTAAGAGGCTATTCTTAATAACCATTAAAAATGGAAAGATGGGAATGATACTTAGGTTATTTAGGAAACTGTAATCCCTGCACTCCCAGAATCTCCCAAGGGTTTTCTTGAAGCAACAAAATCACTGAACTGAGCCTTACCTTCATGAAGATGTGCACATTTTTATATTTTTTCTTACTTTTGTCCAATTTTTAATAGGTTTATGTTCTTTCATGCCTCTGATTCTTTTTATTATACTTTTTTTTGAGACAGAATGTCTTTTTGTTTCCCTGGCTAGAGTGCAGTGGTGTCATCACAGCTCACTGCAACCTCTAACTGGACTCAAGCAATCCTCCTGTCTCAGCCTCTCTAGCAGCTGGGACTACAGGCATGCCACCATGTCCAGCTAATTTTTTCTATTTTTAGTAGAGATAGGGTCTCAAACTCTTGCTCAGGCTGGTCTCAAACTACTGACCTCCAGCGTTTCTCCTGCCTCAGCCTCTCTGAGTGCTGGGATAACAGGCATGAGCCACCGCACACAGCCTGCTTCTGATTCTTCTCCATCCTGATATTAAGAGGGCCAAAACGTAGTCATCATGCTTTCAAACATTCCATTATTGATAATTATTTTGGAAAAAAATGCTTGCCTTTTCCTGTTTTAGGAGGAAATGTATGCAAAATTTATTGAATGGACTATGTATAATCAAACATTTCACTGTTGCTGACTGCAGTCAGACTAAACTTGTATTAGAATTCTGGCTCTGAAAATTACCATGTCAGCTTGAACAAGTTACTTAACTGTCCTGCACTTTAGTTTCCTTATCTTTAACATGGTGCTAATAATCCAATTTATCTCTTAGGGCTGTGAACATCAAATGAGATAATGCCTAAAGTGGTCAGCATGGTACTTGCTTGTTCTAAGCACAAGTGTTAACTGCTTACATCTTCCATACTGATTGATGCAGTGAGTGGATCTTTTTAGGTCTCCCAAATGGGAAGTATAATGTGGGCCCAGAAGTCATGGTGAAATATTTCTAATAAAATAGGCCAAAAAATACTTACTGAAAAGATAAAAAATTGTGTGAATAAATGTCAATGGCACTGGATAGCCTATTCTATGTGATACATGTGTGTATATACACACACAGTAAGAGAAAAATTGCTATTTAGACAGTCAGAAAATGCAACAACAATAATAACACAAACAAAAACAATATTAAAACTCTACCATATTATATTTTGGGATCTAATATCTTTATAATCATATGTACTTAGGTGTGATTTATGCCTTTACTTCCACTGTCACATTAAATTGACATTATAATTCTGCTTGATAACACTAATATAAAATTATATCTTTATGGCTGAAATCATATATTCATTTATGAACTCCCCACACTACAATTAAATTATGAAGGTAATTTTATTTGGGTGAGGAAAGTAGCTGGTGACAGGTTTAGGTTCCCTGTTTTTTGTTCTTCGTGGAGTGTGATAGACAACCTAAACTTGTAGGTGCCACCTCCCTGAGCCCATCCCCAGCTTTTCCATGCCTGGCTTTCCTTAAAAATATATTCCATTCTGTTTTAGTAAGCTCATTGGTATACATACATTTATAGGCTTACTTCAATACTATTATCCAAAAAATTTTTAGGCAATTTCCCAGTCTCAAAAAAAAAAAAAATAGATGCTGGATGGTGTAGACGTTACAGATCAAGTCTTTTAGACTCTCACTGCCTATCTTCTGACCTAGTTAGTCTTGTTCTCAATGAATTTGTGGAGACATTACTTTTGAAAGGCTTTAAAAAAAACACCTGACCTTTAAGAGCCCCTATTTTTCTAGATAGAATGACCATATATTCCAAACAAAAATTAGTAGTCATGGCTACATAAGGGGTTCGCTTCTGAGTGTGACGAGCAGTCTTAGCAGTGATGTATTGGACACTTGAACTATTTTCAAGTTGTATGGGAGTGGTTTCCAGAACTGTTTGAGGGATTGCTAGGGATCTGAGGCAGAACCACTAATGGTACTACAAAGAGTAGAGGGGTTAGGTAGCCAAGTGGCCAGGGCTTTGGGGCCTGCCTCTTAGTTTTCAATGGAAATAAATGGGCTTTTATTTGTTTTGTATGTTGGGATTCTATTTTTTTTATTGAGATATAATTCATATAACTTAAAATTTACCATTTCAAAGTGTATGATTCAATGGTTTTTAATATATTTACAAGGTTCTACATTGATTGCCATCATCTAATTTGAGGACATTTTCATTAACCCAAAAAGAAGTCCTGTACCCGTTAGCGGTCACTTTCCATTTTTCCCTCTCACCAGCCCCTGGCAATCACTAATCTACTTTCTGTCTCTAGGGATTTGCCTATTCTGGACATAAAAATGGAATTATATAATATGTAGACTTCTGTGTCTGATTCCTTTCACTTAGCATAATGTTTTCAAGGTTCACCCATGTTGCAGCATGCATCAATACTTTATTTATTTTTAAATATATGGATATACCACCTTTTGTTTATCCAGACATCAGTTGGTGCACATCTGGGCTCTTTCTATTTTTTGGCTCTTAGAAGTGCTACTGTTATGAATATTTGCATACATGAACGTATGTTTTCCATTATTTTGGGCATACACCTAGGAGTGAAATTGCTGGGTCATATTGTAACTCTGTTGAAATTTTTCAGGAACTGCCAAACTGTTTTCTGCAGTGATAGCACCATTTTACATTCCTACCAGCAAGAAATTTGTTTACCCTCAATTCAGCAAGGTGAACTAAGGGTAAACAATTTTCTTTGGGAAAATGGAACTAGGGATAATTTTTTAAAATCCTCTAATTAATGGATGAAGATGGGAAATTATTTGAAATTGGGATGATCTAGTGATAATACCTAGGACATATGTTTATCACCTCCTCACCATCATCTCTAGGGATTTTCATGGTACTGATGTCTGACTTTAGGTGTTGTATTTGACTCATGTGGCCGGGCGCGGTGGCTCATGCCTGTAATCCTAGCACTCTGGGAGGCCAAGGTGGGAGAATCAGTTGAAGTCAGGAGTTCGAGACCAGCCTCAGCAAGAGCAAGACCCCATATCTACTAAAAATAGAAAGAAATTAGCTGGGCACAATGGCACGCACCTGTAGTCCCAGCTACTCAGGAGGGTGAGGCAGGAGGATTGCTTGAGCCCAGGAGTTTGAGGTTGCTGTGAGCTAGGCTGATGCCACAGCACTCTAGCATGGGCAACAGAGTGAGACTTTGTCTCAAAAATAAATAAATAAAAATATATAATGACTCATGAAACTCTTGACATGTGAACACAATATATCAACATAATTCACATATTTATAATTTTGAAAGAATAAGGAAAGCACCCTGATACCATAGAAGCAGCATTGTACTTATAAGAAGGAGACCTGGACTTTGTCTCACATTGCTATAAGGGAGGTGTGTAGGTTTGAGTAACCCCTTCAATTTCTAGAGAGAGTCCAGACCCTTCAGTTATAAAATTGTAAGGTTGGACCAAGTAGTCTACAGGGTCTTTCCAATTGTAAGGTTAACAATCATCAGAATGAGGGGATCCTAGAGAACAAATCCTACACTAAAGAGGTTTTGCATGCTCTGAGCTGCCTTTCAGAAAATTGGCAGTAAGTAGTCTTTAAATCAATCATAAACTAGAGGGCAGAGCTGCAATGTGTGAATTGAAATAATTCTTGGCTTTAATTTTAAAGCTTTTTTTTGGCTTTCTGACACTTCAGGATGGTTTAAATGGCTCTGAGTGCCCTAATGCCACACAAAGCTCACATCACTCCAATCATTATGAAACCCTCACAGATGTATGGTGGAAAGATTTTCTGTGAAAGTTGGAAAAATGAAACTGTAAATGCCCTCCAGCTGGCATGCTTAGATGTTCTTCATCTCATTGGAGACACATTCAGGTTAATTTCAACTGATGACTGATAGATCATCCAAATGTTACTCAAGATAATGTGAAGCAATTTTTTCTTTCCTAGTGATGAACTCAGATAAGAGAGTGATTACTGAAAAACAAGTAACTAATGTTTCTCAATTGAAAAAATGATATCATTACAAAAATACAAAACTAAATTATATCATCTTTTAAAAAGAAGAAAAAGATTCAAGCTCAGGATGTAAAAAGCATAAGGCTAATTACATACATGCATATGGTGTATGTTCTAGTTAAGTACTGAGGGAGTTAACACCTTCATGCCAGGTTGGTGTAGGTCATGCCACTTACCTCCTGCTGTTCACAATAATAACGGTAAGAAATGAGCTGCCTGCTATCACTAAATGCCAGATACAGACCATATGGCAACAAGGCAGCATCAGTTTTTTTAAAATAACTGTTATCTCATGATTTAACATACTCAATAGTTTAAGACATGCAATCTATTCCACGTTTCCTTAATTTCTTCAAGTACTTGTTCTAGGCCTGGCATTGTTCTGGCTGCATTTCAGCTGAGTAATGTGAATGTGAAAACAAGCAAAGAAAATGTGTCTCAGTCTGTTTTCTGTTGCTTATAACAGAATACCTGAAACTGGATTATTTATAAAGAAAAGAAATTTATTTCTCATGAGGCTGAGAAGTCCAAGGTCAAAGGGATGCATCTGATGAGAGCCTTCTTGCTGGTGGGGACTCTCTGAAAAGTTCCAAAGTGGCTTAGGGTATGACATGGCAAGGGGGCTCATGCAGGCTTAGGTGTCTCTTCTCCTTCTTACAAAGCCACCAGTCCCACTCCCATGATAGCCCATTAGCCCATTAACATAGTAATGGATTAACCTATTCATAAGGTCAAAACTCTCATGACCCAATCACCTCTTAAAGGCTTCACCACTATCTGGAGTCTTTGTTGGAATAAAGAAAAATAGATAAATAAATAAAAAGGCTTCACCTCTCAATGCTGCTACACTGAGAATTAAATTTCAGCATGAGCTCCAGAGGGGACAAATATTCAGATTGTATCAACATGATAACAAAATCACGTGTCCTAGAATCTATATTCTTTACTTTGGATAATGTCCTTCATTACATGATGGCTGCTCTCTTTATAGATGACAGGATTCCAGAAGGAAAACATAAAGAGAGATGACAAGATTTTATGTATACTTATATAGACAGGCACATACAATATGAGGTGATTTTGTAAAAAGTAGAGATAAAAAATAATGGAATCATAAAATGTTAAAGCTGAAAAGGATCTCAGAGCTCTTTAGGGTCACTTCTTTTTTTACAGAAAAGAAACTGAGACACAGCTGTGTTAAGTGACTTGCCAAAGAGCACATGGAAGTATTGAAAAAATTAGTCTATAATTTAGGCCCATAGGCTTCCATTCTAGTGCTTTTAAAACATCATGCTATAAGTTTCTAAGGCAAAAGATAATAAGATCTCAAAAAATTATTAGTAATTATGATCGTTGGTCAAGAAATTGTTTTAGTGTGCAATAGATAAGCAGACTCAGGAATTCATGATTAAAAACAAATTTATAACAAATGCAATACATATTTTGAGGAAAAACTGAACACTCTAAAAATATGCTTTTATTTGTTAATTGAATAATTGAACCACTCCACTCATCAAAATTTTTTTGTATCAATTTCATAGTCATTCCACAAATCTCCTTCTATACACAAACTAAAAATAGCATATTTTGCATGATCTGATGAAACATTTCCTCTTCTGTAAAATGAGCCTATGTGACTCAAAGGTCCTTTCAGCTTCAGCAGATTATAGTTCTAAACTACCCTGTTCACAATGAAGCAAAGGACTTAAAAGGAAAGAACTCATTTCATTTTCTTATTTGCAGAAAAATTTGTTTGGAGTTTTGTTGAATTTTCAAGTGCCTTTTGAGGCTGTGATCACCTAACTTCAAGGTAGTTCCAGATTTAGCTTTTGCTGATTTAAAAAAGTCATCACTATATAGTTTTGGTTAAAATTATTTTTTTGTTAAAGTTTTATACCTTCAAATTATACTTGGATATTTCAGAATACTATTCTCAAGACATATGTTCAGAAATTTCTACCTTCTATTGGTGGAAATATTATCTGTTTGAATTTTCCTGTGACTCACACTTAAATACATGAAATAGAAGGCCTTTGAGACTATTTGCATCTGTGCAGAACTTTTTTTACATGTAAGTAGCAATATATTTTAAAAAGCATTTAAAGTTAAACCATACTTACTGACATTGCATTAGGATTTTACAAAATCTCTCTATATTTTCATATTTAAACCCCATGATTAAAACCAGTCTCAATATCAGTGCATCAGGGGGGATAGGTAATCAAAATGAGGAACATAGCCTCAGGTAGTAGAATTTTTAGTTATAAAGCAGAGTGAAAAATTGAGCTCAGAAGACTAAACTTAAAGTTAAAGCTAACTTAACTAATCTATTAAAAAGTGTTTTCTAAATTCAGTTTTTATTTGATTATAAAATCTCAATGATTTCAAAGAATAAAGAGAAATGATTATTAAAGAACATAGTAGAATCTCAGAAAAGTCATTACTCATTTCAATTTTTGTCCAGGCTTTTAGAGGATGGTAGGATAACTATTCCATTTATTTCAATGCACATGTGAAATACCATTGATGATATGTAGTAAAGATTTTGGATCATAAAAATAAAGAAATTTTGTTCTCTTATACCATTCTCCAATACAAAGAATCAAGACTTTTTAACACATGGAGTGCTATACTAAAAAAAGAAGATATTCCTCTGGGCCCCAGTGTTTTATTACAAAAATTGAATAAAAACTTCAAAAACAAATCAATCCTTTCTAATTTAATGGAAAATTTGTTATTTTTTGTTTGTTTGTTTTCTGTGTGTGAGCTATATGCACCTTGAAAGATAGTTCTCACAGTTCCCAAGGTGAAGAGGTGTGTGAGTTGCATATGCTTCACAAGGCCTCTGGCTCAAAACTAGCATGAGTTAAATACAACTCACATGGCAGTTAATGTATTAAAAAATGGCTGATTCTAGGGCTGGGGCAAGGAACATAGAAGAAAAACCTATGGCATTTTGTACTCCCCACCCTCTAAAAAAAGTGCTCAAAGAATAAAACCATGGGGTATGTCAAAGGGACACACAAGCCAAGTTCAATGAACTTCCAGTGGCCAAAGCTGAACAATTTGAGTGACAAAATAAATAACATAGTATTGGATTTATAGCCGAATGTATAAAATAAATATAATACTGAATATGAGAATATGAGAGTAATACTTCTATATATAAATGAATAAGTAAATAAATGAAGCAGAGGCAAATGTCCTGTATAAAAGAATTCCAAATAATTTATGTAGTGATTCTCCCTTCAAGGGGGAGAGGGGTACATCTTAACTCCCTACCCCTTGAGTGTGTGCTGTGCTTAGTGACTTGCCTCCAGAGAATAGGGTATTGAAAAGGTAAAAGAAATGCAACTTTACAGTGAAGACACTTGTTAAACACTATCACAGTTGGGTGATCAATATTAACATCACCAGCGATAAGTCATGTTGATGGTATATACGCCTTGTTGTGATGTAATAAGAATGGCATTTTGCCTTTGTGGTGTTTCTTCCCCAAACCTATAATTTCAGCCTATGAGAGAAAATATAAGACAAACTTAATCTGAGGGACACTCTGCAAAATATATGACCAGTACTCCTCAAAACTGCCAGGATCTCATGAAAATATGGAAGGTCTGAGAAACTTTCACAAATCAGAGGAGACCAAAAAGCCGTGATGACTAAATGTAATACATATCCTTGATTAGATCCTGTAACATAAAAAGGGAAAGGGTAATATGGGAGAAAAAAATGAAGTCTGAATTAAGTATGGAGTTTAGTTAATAATATTGCATCAGTATTAGTTTATTAGTTGTAACAAATTTATAACACTAAGATACAAACAATAGGGAAAACTGGATATAGGGCATGTGGAAACTCTCTTATTTTTGTAATTTTTCTGTAAATGTAAAATTATTCTAAAATAAAAAGTTTATTAAAAACATAAAGTAATTTGATGATTTTCTTCTTTAAAGTTTCCGAAAGGTGTGTTGCTTGCTTTGTTTGGCGTTTTCTATTCCATTACATCTTGTTTACAAAGACTTTTGGAATAACTAGGCAATAGAAGACTTTCATGATGGCAATAGTTAATATGAGTATCAGATAGAGAAATAAATTGTTTCAAATTAAATTGCCCTCTGCCACAAAGCTCAAGTCACTTTATAGAGCCATCACTCATTTTCTAATGTGATAAAACTTACGAAAGTGTGTTGTAAATTGTAATAGGCTGTAAAATGTACACTATAATTCGCATTACTTCACAGTAACTATCATCTTTATTCTTGAGTGCTCAATAATGCATTGGTTGCTAGAGGGAGTTTCTATAGGCTAGGGAATCCTTATCTTCGTAAAGTGAATGTGAAAAATGGTTCAATTTATCCTCATAAAATAACCTGTCATGTGATTTTAGTTATACAGTATCTCTCCCTTATCCATGGCTTCACTTTCAGTGGTTTCAGTTACTTGCAGTCAACTGTGATTTAAAAATATTTAATGGAAAGTTCCAGAAATAAACAACTTAGAAGTTTTAATTTACATGCTCTTCTGAGTAGTGTGACGAAATCTGGCGCCATCTGGCTCCTCCCCTCCTGGCGTGTGCATCACATCCATGCTGCATATACTCCCTGCTCACTGCTCCGTTTGTAGCCATCCAAGTTCTCAGACCCACTGTCGTGATGTCATAGTGCTTGTGTTCAAGTGACCTTTATTTTACTTAATAATGACCCCAAAGCACAAGAGTAGTGATGCTGGCATGTTGCTATAATTGTTCTATTTTATTATTAGCTATGTTGTCAATCTCTTACTGTGCCCGATTTATGATTTAAATTTTATCATAGGTATGTATGTATAGGCAAAAACATGGCATATATAAGGTTCAGTTCTATCTGCAGTTTCAAGCATCCACTGGGAGTCTTGGATAAGGGGAGACTACTGTATAGATGTAACTTTAGGAAAATTTGGCATAATTGTTGGATTTGATTGTTTCTCTTGCCTTGGTCAAACCAAGAGTTTCATATGCTGAGTGATGTGAATTATATTTAATAAGCCATTTCAACAAAGAAAGCCAACAAGACTGATAATATCTTTGATATGCATACGATTCAGCTTTGGAGCATACAAACATGGGCTGATCGACCTCAGTGAGGCAAAGCTGCACACGGTAAGGCAAATATGCCGAATATTTATTAACATTTTGCTAAGTACACACTCTCTGAATAGGTGAGTGACAAAACATTTTTTTTATGAATTTAAACTTTCGCCCTCTTTGAGATAAATCAGTGGTAGAAGTGAGAAGAAAACCAAGGCCAAATGCAAATACGCTGATGGCACAGATTGACAGTGCTGGAAACTGCTATGGGCTTCCCCTGTGGATTTTTAAAAAAGCTTTGTTGAGACACAATTGATACATAATATACCACACATATTTAAAGTGTACAGTCTGGTAATTTGGGACATATGTATACAGCCATGAAACAATCGCCACAATCAAAATAATTAATATGTCCATCACCCCAAAGTTTCCTTGTACCCGTTGTAATCTCTCCCTCTTACCCCTCCCACACCACCTGCAGGCTTTTTTGTCCTAGCTTTATTGAAGTATAGTTGACAAATAAAATTGTGCAAGTTTAAAGTGTACAACGTGATGATTTAATATACATATATACTGTGAAATGATGACCACAGTCAAATTAGTAAAGGCATCTATCACCTCATACAGCTACCTTTTCTTTTTGTTTATTTGTTTTCTACACCACCTGCATTCTTGTTCTCAGGCAATCACTGATATCCTTTTCCTTACTCTAGATTGGTTTGCATTTTTTAGAGTTTTATTCCAATGAAATTACACAATATTTATTCTTTTTAAATCTGGCCTCTTTAACACAGTATTATTATTTTGAGATTTATCTTTGATGTATTAATAGCATGTATATACTAAATAAAATACTTTCTTCCTTTTTATCCATTATATGAATATAGCACAGTTTGTGTATTCGTTCACCTGTTTGTGGTCATTTGGGCCGCTTTCCAGTTTTTGTCTATTACAAGGAAAGTTGCTAGGAACATTCTTATACAAATCTTTGATTGGAAATTGCCTTATTTTCTCTTGGGTAAACACCTATAAGTGGAGTGGCAAGATCATATGGCAGGGTGTATGTTGAACTTTTTAATAAATAGCCAAACTGTTTTCCAAAGTAGATTCCTACTGGCAGCTAATGAGAATTCCAGGTTCCTTCACATCCTTGTTAACACTTTTCTGAAATTTAGGCATTCTTAAAGATATGCCATGGTATCCCACTGTGGATTTAATATGCTTTTCCCTAATGACTAATGATTCTAAACATATCTTCCTGGGCATATTTGCTATCAATAAGTCTTCTTGGTCAAGTGTCTGTTCAAACCTTTTGTACATTTTCCTTATTGAATTGTTTTCATATGATTTTTGAGACTTCTTTGTGAATTCTGGACACAAGCCCAGATATATTAGGGGTATGCTTTCCAAATAGTTCCTCTCAGTCTGCGGTAACACAAAAGTTTTTAATTTTGATGAGGTCTACATTGTTAATTTTTCTATTATTAATCATGCTTTTCATGTCATGTCTGAAAAATCTTTGCCTAACCCAAGATAAGAAAGATTTTCTCTGTTTTCCTCTAGATGTTTCATAATTTTAGGTTTTACACATTAGTCTGTGAACCATTTCAAGTTAATTTTTGTACATAGTACAAGGAATGGAATGAAGTTTACCTTTTTGCTCATAAACATATAATTATTCTAGTAACATTTATGGTAAAGACCATACATTTTCAACTGAATTATTTTTGTACTAAGTTAAAAACCAGTTGTCTAACAAGTGTGGATCAATTATCTGGAATTTGTGTTCTGTTCCAGTGATCTATTTTTCTCTTTTTATTCTGATATCATACTGTCTTGATTACCATTGCTTCATAGTAAGTTTTGGAATCAGATAGTGTTAACCTTCCAACTTTGTTCTTCTTTTTCAAAGTTGTTTTTGACTATACTAGATCCTTTGCATTTCCATATAAACTTTATAACAAATTTATCTATTGCTACAAAAAACATGTGCTGGAATTTTGACCAAGATTGCATTCAATCTATAGATTAATTTAGAAAAAAAAATGACATCTTAACAACATTAAGTCTTCCAGCCTATAAACAAGGTATATCTTTCTGTTTATTCAGGTCATCTTAATTTTTTTCTCAGTAGTGTTTTGTAGTCTTCAGTGTACAGGCCATGTACATTTTCAGTCATATAAATCCTTAAGTCTTATTTTTTGTTGCTATTATAAATGGTATTTTATAGACTTTTAATTTCAAGTTTTTCTTTATTAGTTAATAAAAATACAAATGATTTTCACATTTTGATTTTGTATCCTGCAATCTCGCTAAATTCACTTATTAATTATAGTAGTTTTTTCCTAGTCCATTGGATTTCCTATCAATAATGACAATTTTCCTTCTTCCTTCATGATGTGTATGCCTTTTATTTACTTTTGTTTTTACCTTATTGCAATGGCCGGAACCTCCAGGAAATGTTCAATAGAAGTGGTGAGAATGGACGTTCTTGTCTTGTTTCTGATCATAGGAGGAAAGAATTTGATCTTTCACCGTTAAGTATGAGGTCAGCTGTATGTCTTCCATACTTTTTCAGGTTGAGGAAGTTCCTTTGTATTCTTCATTTGCTGAGTTTTTAACATGAACAACATTGGTTTTTTTCAAAAGCATTTTTCCTTATTTATTGACATAATCATATGGTTTTTAGTTTGTGAATTGATTTTTTAACAGAAATCTCATTGGTCATTTATTTTTTCCAGATTTATTTAGGTGTAATTGACACATAAAATTATATATATTAATATTTAAGGTGTACAATGTGATTTGATATATGTTGTGAAATGATTACCAAAATCAAGCTAATTAAAACATCCATCACCTCACCTAGTTACTGCTTTTTTGTGTGTGATGAGAACACTTAAAATCTACTCTCTTAGCAAATTTCAAATATGCAATACAGTATTATTAGCTATAATCACCATGCTGTAATATTAGTTCCTCAAAACTTGTTCATTTTAAGACTGAAGCTTTGTACCCTTTGTCCAAAATCTCCCTGTTTCGTTTTCTCCCACCTCCAGCCCCCGGCAACCACTACCATTCTGTTCTCTGCTTCTGTGAGTTTGACTTTTTTAGGTTCTACATAAAGCGAGACCATACAGTATTTGTCTTTCTGTGTCTTGCTTATTTCACTTAACATATTGTTCTCCTGGTTCATACATGTTGTTGCAAATGGCAGGATTTCCTTCTTTGTCATGGCTAAATAATATTTCCACTTATAGAAATATATATATTAATAAATTATTGACTTTTTTATCTATTCATCCATCAAGGACACTTAGATTGCCTCTATATCTTGGCTATTGTGAATGCTACAATGGACATGAGAGTGAAGATATGTTTTCAAGTTACTGGCTTCATTTCCTTTGGATATATACATAGAAGTGGGATTGCTGGATCATATGGTAGTTTAACATTTAATTTTTTGAGGAACCCCCATGTTGTTTTCTATAATGGTGGTAACATTATGTACCTATACATAAATACCAATAGATATTGCTATCAACAATGTATAAGGGTTCCCTTTTCTCCATACCCTCGCCAATACTTGATATCTCTTGTCTTTTTGATAATAGCCATTCTAATGTGAGGTGATATTGCATTGTGGTTTTGATTTGTATTTCCCTGATAATCAGTGATGCCAGGTCAGAGGGCCACTTCATAATCTGTAGTCAGACTGATGTCGGCAGATTTTTCTCTGGGTTATAGATGGGTGTGTCTCCCAGCAGGTCCCTGGGCAGGCAGGACTGCTCCCAGGCCTAGCATAAGCTGAAACTGTATCATGGGTTGCTGCAGGCTCCACAGCCTGTACCAAAGTTAGTGGGCCTGTTAACTGAGGTAAGGGCAGGTGTGACTACTCTTAGGTCTCTTGGCATATGATGCCAGTGGCAGGACCAAGGACAAAGGGCACTGTAGCCAAATCTACAAGGGAACATGGGCATTTCTGGGTCTGTAGCCAGGACCATAGTCAGAGATCCTAACCTGGGTACATTCCTGCCTTCTCAAAACAGCCCTCCTCAGATTTGGGCTCTACCAGGGTTTCCCAGTCTCTTACCTAAATCTCAAAGCTTCCACAAAGACACTTGGCCTGTGGTGGCTGCCAAATTATTGTTGCTGTAGGGGGATATGTGCAAGGGATCTCATATTCCAGCATCTTGCTGACATCACTTGCATTGTTTGATTTTGGAATAGTACAGCAACCTTGCGTTCCAAGGATAAAGATTACTTGGTCATAATGTATTATTTTTTATAGTAATTTTTTTATTTTTTAGAGATGGGGTCTCATTATGTTGCCCAGTCCTGGCTCAAGCGACCCTCCCCCTCAGTCTCCCAAGTAGCTGGTATTATAGGCATGTGCCACTGTCCCTAGCCCAAACTTTTTTTATTATCGTTATTATGGTATATCTCTTTCATCCTTTTACTTTTAATGTATCTGAGTCTTTATATTCAAAATGCATATATTATAAGAAGCATATAGTTAGTTTTTGCTTTCTTATTCAATCTGATAAGCTCTGCCTTTTAATCGGGGTGTTTAGACCATTTATATTAATGTGGTTATTAGTATAGCTGGGTTTAAAGCTATAATCTTGCTATTTTTTTCTCCTTTTTCCATATTTTCATTGGTTCTCTTTTATTTTGCTATATTATTTAGGTTTAATTGAATTTTTTTATGATTCCATTTATCATTTTTGCTTTATTAGCTGTAATTCTTTGTTATTTCATTGGTTCCTTTAAAGTTTACGGCATACATTTTTAACTTATCACAGCCTGTCTTCAGCGGTGGTCAGTGAATGATGGCCCATGAGCCAAATTAATTTCACGGCTTGCTTTAGTAAATAAAGACTAGCTTTCTTAGATGAAGTCACTGAGGCTGCTAGCCATCTATCAAAATCTGTCCCCCAGTTCTTCCACAATATTAGCACATAACTGCCTAGCTGAACACTGCATTTTTCAGCCTACTTTGGAGTCGGGTGTGGTTGGAAGGCTAAGTTCTCACTCTTAGAATGTGAATCCAAGGGAAAAATGACAATTCCAGTACCAGCCTTGCACACACTCTTTGCCACGCTCTTTCCTCTTCCTGTTAGCTGTAATACAGGCCCCGCTTCAAGTATGCAGAGAACACTCCTTAGGACAGCAGTTCTCAAATACTTGGTTCTCACAACACCTGTACATATTGCAAATAACTGAAGACCCCCAAAATTCTACTTATATAGGTTATATCTATTGATATCTAGAAATTAAAATTTGGAAATTTTAAAAATATTTGTAGTTCATGTAAAAATAATAATAAGCCCATTTCACTTATATATTTTAAAATATTTTTATGGAAGTAACTATATTTTTCAAAACATTTATACAGAAATGTTGTAAAAATGGTAAATCTATGAAAATAACTACTAGCAATCTCATCAGAAAAGTTTTTATGTATTGGGAAGCTATTAAGGTAACAGCGGAAGATAGAAGTTTTCCAAAATTCCAATTTTTACTTGAAAGCTTTAATTTTATTATTGAAAGCAAATGTTGTCAGTTGTTTTTCATAAAATGACAGACTGACTTTAATAATTTTCAAGAAAATGTTGACCAGTATTTAAGTGCTAATAACCATGGTCATTCTTTCTGTTATAATGTCATTCAGTTAAAAAAATGACTGGTTCATGTTGTAACTCAAATAATCCTAGAGGTGCTTCTTCATGAGATAATCATCACACTTTAGTATACAACAGAAGGACTTTATATGTATTTCTCATTTTTTCCCCCAGAATATTAAAAAGGTAGGTGCTCAATGGTTAAGATTTAATAAAATTCATAATATTCACTGCTTCATCAAGAAAATTCTTAAGTAAACGTGGCTTTTAAAAAAACTGTCAGTGTATGGTGATAAAGAATACAATGATTCCTACTGTGGTTTGTTGCCACTGCCTTTTAATACGCCATCAGAGCTAATGTCATCACTGGGGAAAGGCAAAGAATGTCATGTTATTAGTAATATTAGTATGAATAATATCACTAATATTAGTGTGAGTTATTAGTATGAATTAGTATTAATATTAATAATATTATTATGAAAATAATTTTACCTCACAGTCTCCCTGCAAAGTCTCGTAATCCCCAAGGGGTCTGTTGACCACATTTTGAAAACTCTTGTTTTGGGGGCTGTCAGAGAAACTGATGGAAGGAAGCCAGATTCCTGAACAATCACATGGAGTAGAGCTGTTCATTGCTGGAGACTCTCATTCGGCACTGTCAAGTAAAAGGGGAATAAATTTCTTTCTTCTTGGAGGTCACTAAATTATTGTTGAGTTTCTTTAGGCAGCTATACCTAAAAGAATAGAGATGACTTTGAGTAGAGGTCTTTATTTGGTATCTTTATCGGGAACATAAACATTTTTGTTTTTTCTTATTCCTCCAGTCTAACTGAATCTTGTACCCTTTGACCAACATCTCTTGAAAGTATTATTCAATTCAAGAGCCAATTAGTAGTTCTAAGTATCTGCATCTCTTTTAGGTTATTATTTTTCAATTTTAGTTATCTTAAGTATGAAAGTATCTCTCTCTGCCTTTCCTTCGTATATTGTAGATTAATAGTTGTAATGGGGGAAAAACCAGGAGTGATACAAAACTTTTCAGATTACTTGAACTCTTTGATGCTAATTCTAACTACTGTTATAGGTATTCAATAATTATTTTTAATAGATTTAAAAACTTTGTGATGTTCCAGTGTGAGAGAGAGAAGCCAGATAAATTATTCTCCTGTGAGATCTCGATAATTTCAAAAGAATGACACGGCTATTAATGTTTTGGTTATGTGTCCCAGATTGAACAAGTAAGCTTCATTCATAATAAATGAATTGTACATATTGAAATATTAGAGAGTAGAATTTTAGAGCTATATGTGTCCTTAAAGTTTAATTCATAACGTTCTTTCTTTGGTTCTGCTCTACTCTTCCAGGCATATTGTAAATCTTAGGGAAATATAATGGACAATCCTCAACTCTACATTTGATTTAAAAGCCAGCGATATTTTCTATTAATAAAGACCTTCAAACAAACATAAATTTACCAACTCAATAGTAGCTTCCATCTCTCTTTAGAAATGCATTTATGCATTTCCAAAGAGAGATGGAAGATGATGTCAGTATTTCCTGGTTTATCTGGCTGGGTCATCATGAGGTGTAATTGACAAATAAAAATTGTAGATATTTAAGATGTGCAGTGCAATGATTTAATATGCATGTACATTGTGAAATGATTACCATAATCAAGAAAAACATTATTAATCTTGAGCAAGTGAATGAGACCTGGTGGTATGGTCACACTAATTACTCTTGCTTACAAATTACCAGTTTTGTTGAAACTGGTAAAATAATCCATGGGTAGTAGTAATAATTTGTTACAACTCTTTATGATAACAATGTGGGAAAATATATAGGAGCCAGAAAGCTGCTTGTGTCCATTGACTCCAGCTACCCAACACGTATGAATTTTTCTTAGAGAAATAATGCTAAAGAAAATAAAAGCTATATGCATAAAGAAGATGGCAGTTTCATATACAACAGTGAACTATTAGAAACAGCTTAACAAAAAAAAAATTACAGAAATGGTTTAGGCACCTAGTAAAATGAATGAATATTATGTACTCACTAAAATGATAATCGTAGTAATAATATTTAAAACACTCCTTATAACCAGGCTCTTCAGAAAAGAATCTGAGGTGCATACAAAGACACATACACAACTATAAGAATAAAGTAACTTAAAAATGTATGTGAGTGTCAGGGGAAGTGGAAATTAAGGTAGGGAAAATAAGTTCCAAGGCTACAGTTTGTACTCAACATACCTACCCTATCATTCTATCCGCTTTATTAGCAGTGAGCCACAGATTTGGTTCAGCATTTCTAGCACCTAATTTGAAAAAAAAAATACACTTTCCAATGACAGTGAGTTAGCACCTCTCATATTATCCTGGATTAAGCTTGAACCCATTATTCGAAGTGAGGTGACACAAGACCTGAAGAATGGGCCCCACTCGTACTCACCATCAAATTGGTATTGACTGATTAACACTAAAGTGCTCAAATGGTGGGAGCGATCACTAGGGAATTGAGGGGTGGGGGGTAAACCCACGTCTGAGTGATGTGGTGGGCACTGTGGAGGGGTGGGATATGCTTGAAAAGTAGTTGGGGAGCAGAATGAGGGGTCTCAATAGGGGAAAGGAATTCCTCAAAAACTGATTCATGTGATTAACTGTACACCTCGGTAAATTCACTGAAAATCATTTAATTGTACACTTAAAATGGAGTGTTGGTT